>QANX01001271.1:0-74677 GCA_003254975.1 Ochetophila trinervis
TAGGCGACGCACGCGTCTCCGATTATAGGAGAAAAGGCGATGCCAGCGTCTCTGATTATATGAAAAAAGGCGACGCTAGCGTCTCCGATTATATGAAAAAAGACGACGCACGCGTCTCCGATTCTAGGCCAAAAGTGCGCGTAAACAATGAGAAACGGAGACACTTGCTTCGCCGATTTGATGAAGATACTGCAACACTTGCATCGCGAATGTATAACGGTTATCAGCGACGCTATGCGTCGCCTTAATCCTTATTTTACGGCGACGCAATTTGGACTTCGCGAATGTTTTTGTACTTTCGGCGACTCTCCTTTCCGCGACACATGAATTTACGTCGCCGTTTACAATTACCGACGCTAGTTTTGCGTCGTCTATTAGGGTTTTTGGCGTAGTGTTACAAAAATTGCATATTCTGATTATTAACTTACAATAATAATTAACAATAGGATTATTAACATACAATAATAATAAACACTTTTAATATTAAAAATTAGTTTAAATTAAAAAAAAATATATTAATAAGTAGTTTAACATACTGGATNAATATTTATAAGTAGTTTAACATACTGGATTAAATAAAACCAGTAGTCAACTTAAGTAGTTTAATATTAATAAGTTTGTTGAAGAAATAAGATGCACACGTACTAACTCTTTTATTATTTTGGGTACCAATTAATGAACAATACTTAAATGATTGAGAAATTGATATTACTTAAATAAGTAGACAAGTAAATATTAAGTAAAAATAATAATAACAAAATTAGTTTATATAAAAATATGTTAAATAAGTTGATGACTCTTAAAATTATTGTTCTTGAAAAAAATGAATTAGATAGGTGAATTTACTCATAAATTTATGTTCTTGTTTGGTAAGGTGGATTATATTAGCTTTTGTATATGCAGATAATATACTGTCTTTTTTGTAACTTGTTACATTAGCTTTTTAGAATGGCTAATAATGTTTATGTTATAAATTTTTGTGACTTGAACTATTTTTTGTTCTGTTTAATGTTTATGCTTGGTGCATGGCTAATTTCTTCACATTTTATATAACAAAAGTACCTATACTAAACTGTATATTAAAGTTGGAAAAATAATAATTGTACTTTAATACTCTATAATTTTAAATTATCGCTTTTTGGACTTTAAAAGGTTGCAATTTGCACTCTTAAATTTTAATTTATTGCATTTTCATTCAATTGAATTTTTTGACTGATGGTGGTTAACGGTTACATTCTACTTCACCAATATTAAACTATAACTTGATTGAATTTAGACTTTTCAGTTTGAATTTGTTGTAATTTGGATTCCTAATTTAGTTTCAAAAATTTGTTTTTTACTACTCTCTTATTTAATCCCTTGTTAACCACTATTAGTTAAAAAAAAACTACAATTGAATCAGAATGCAATAAATTAAAATTTAAAACTCTACATTGTTATGTTTTAAAATTAAGATTCAAAGTGCAATTTTTTCAAATTAGAAAATACTAAATTGGAATCAACAAAAAAGAAGAAGAAAGTATTTCCAATAATATGAGATGTAAATTGCGCTTTGGACATATTTGTGTTAGTTGGTGAGCCGGAAATAAGCTGTTCCATAGTTAGAATGGTTATGCTTACTTAGCATATTTATTAAAACAATAGATCAAATTTTTTTTTTGGTAATTAAAAAAAATTGAAAGAGTAGAGATTGGTATACCTCTTATAACTCTGAGTGGTGAATCTACCTGGGTCGACCAATCTGCTTCGCTTCCATTATGCTTAACTCAACAGGATAAATTAAGCCTTCGACTCAAGTGAAGAGAATATTCAAATTTTGATCATTTTGGTCAAAAATTGAGACATTTACCAACCTATTTATAACTCTTAAGCACAAATAGACCAAATTGATAGTTAGCTGATTCGGTTTTTCTAAGTTGTAAAAAATTGAATGTCCAAATATAATAAATACTTTAAAAAAATATAGTAACTTATCAGAATAGTATTGAGGACTTTTCCATGATGACATAATATTCTCTCTTATTCTTCTTATAGGTTAAGTTTTTTCTTTTTCATTTTTCTTTGAATATTTCAAATAAAATATCCCAAAATTACATAAATGAGTACCATAAACAGATCATATATTTTCTACATATATATATATATATATATATATTACACAAATGCAATTAGTATATAGAGAAGAAATTTAAATGAAGAAACGAAATGATTCCAGGTTGGCCTGCTCCACCTTGATTGCCACAGGAAAAATATCATTATTAATATTTTTAATTAATCATGGAACATTATTAAAGAAATAAAGTAAAAGAAAAAAAAAACATAAAAAGATTAATAGACATTTAATATCAATTGTCGTCTTATCATGTAACAACTTTCCGAAAGAAAATTCCAAATATTGGTTGGTCCTTTTTTTGGGTAATATCTCTAATTTTAAATGCCAAATACATTTATTGTTTTTATCAGAACATTAACATTTGACTATGCAAATATTTTAATTATCCAACATAATAAATTTGATTTCCACCAAAAATAATAATAATAAATTTCAGGTTCAATATTGTATAAAAATACAATTTTCTCTGTGCCTAAAACAAAACCTTAGCAATATATATGTCATGTCGATTAACAAAAAAAAAAGGTTATAAATATATCTCTCCAAGTTGTTAAAATATACCAACCCGTACCAGTAGATGCATATTATGCTTGTAAATATACTATTTTTTGGCATATTAGCAGGTGTAATAATAAGTGCAATAAATATGAAAAAAAATTGATTTGCTTCTATGAATATGAGAATACCATATTCTATATTAATAAATTCATCAAGTAACTGTCTATAATATTGAACCTGGGATATAATCCTAAGCTAGGTCAAACGGATGCAACCCTTATGTACACACTATCATGCAAGTTGTGTCTCAAAAATAAGGTGACACAACGATCAGCACCTTTGCACAATATGTACTGCTATCACCATTTGTATTGAAGATTCAATTTGCATCCACTTTGTACACAAATTTCAATCTTCAATACAAAAAAAGGTGTCCTAGTCCTATTACAATCCTAAACCTTACATATACTTCAAGACTGTTGTTCTTCCTACTGATTGGGTTGAGAATACTAGAGAACATGTGTTTCTTCTACTGGTTGATGTGAAGTTGAGGCTGTTGAGCAAGAGGTTGAGAGTGGCCTCCAGTTTTAGCCACTGATGCCTAAGTTACATGAAAATGCAATACATTAGTTGAACAATCTGTTAATGTTTAAACCAACATTAAATCCAAAAAAACCAAATCAACAACTTACATGTGAAGTTCTCTTCTTTTCTGGGCAAGATATTTTGTTACGCCCAATGCCTCGGTAATAGCCACATTTCACTGCATGAGACCTTTTATGTGGGGCTGAATCATCTTGCTCACTCATTCTTACCACTTTTGGCCTACCAGGCATCCTTCTATGCACAGGGGGCTGCACTACATCAGCATTCACTTTAGGCCACTCTAACTCATCAGGTATGGGGTGAATCATGCCATTATAGGTCTGTAGGTAAGTAGCCTTGGTCAAGCTAGGATGCACATATTGGATGGGACTGACTCCCATATGGCTCACACATGCCATAACATGTTTACATGGAATCACAGAAAGCTGCCATGCTTCACACTCACATTGCTGGCTGTTTAGTTTTAAAACAAGTACCTTTGAAGCATCAAAAACTTCAAACTCATCAGCACCTGCCCAAATGACCTTGATATGTCTTCCTACCTTGTGGATTTTGTTTAGTTTCAGTTGAACAGCTGGTGGAATGTCTGAATTCCAAGCTTGTGCTACCTGTTCTCTTTTTCTAAATCTCCTCATTATCTTTCTTTGCACATTCTCAACTAGCTGTAGAATAGGCTTGCCCCTATGATCATTAATCATACTATTAAATGATTCCATCATGTTGCTTGTCACATGATCATCCTTGACACTCACTTCGAAGGCATGCTTGCTCCAATGTTCAACAGGATCTCCTATAGCCATTCATAGGCTTCCATGGACATCTTCTTAATATCTTCCATTGCAACATTAAAGTCCCTGATGTTTGTGGACCTAGCAGCAATCCAAAACAGTTCCCTAACACTTACACTGGGAAATCTAGCTTTGAAATTGGAAAATATATGACTATAGCAAAACCTATTCTTAGCATCTGGAAAAATCTCTTCCAATGTTTTCACTACTCCTTTTTGTCTATCAGTCATGAAACTAATACTTCTAGTTTCATGAACCAATATGTGATCATTCAACAAATTAAAAAACCAGCTCCAACTAATCATGGTTTTCACTCTCACAAACACAAATAGCCAGAGGAAACAAGCTATTGTTTCCATCTAATGAAATTGCACTAAGCAACACTCCACCAAGCTGCCCTCGCAAATGACATCCATCTAGCCCAATAAATTTCCTACAACCTTGTAGAAAACCATCTTTTTGAGCTGGAAAACTCAAAAAAAAAAAAAAAACCTCTGAAAAATGGGGCTCTCTGACAACATATTCCTATGGCACTTCAGCTGGACCATTGTTCCGGGGTTATTGGCCATCACAATATCCCCATACATGTGCAACTTACCATAACTCTCACCATGGTCACCATGCAATCTCTGCAGTGCTCTGTTCTTGGCCCTATACAACTTCGGTTTATCAACTTTAACTCCATAAGTTGTCCTCACATCAGCTTGCGGTGCCTTAACACTTAATTCAGGATCAGCCTTTAGTTTACTCTCCAATTTCCTAGAAAGCCATTCACGTGTCACTAATGGATTTCTAGTGAGCAAAGTGCAACAATGTTGAGCAACATATGTCTTAACTTGGAAGGTCTATCCATCAGGCATATGGGATTCATGGATCCTCCATGGACAACCAGCAGCAGCACACACACAAGTGATCCTAGATTTTTCATTCTTCATCGAACAATGTTGAATCCTTCTTGTATACAATAGTATTCAACAAGAACATTCCTAAATTCATCAACATTAGGAAATATAAATTCAACTTCTAAATGGTGTTTCCCATCAGGGAGAGGCCTATACACTTTCCCTCGCATTCTTCTTGAAAGTCTAGCAACTGCATTTTCTTCTTCAGATTCACTCCCAACAGGGCCATCATCATTGTTTGACTCATCCTACTGAGTCATCATCCACCTCATTGTCAGACTCCAAATGTACATCGACAGTTGCATCCACATCATCTTCCTCATCATCACTCCATTTGAACTCCTCATTTTCCATGTCTAAGTTGAATTGAACTCCCCATCTATATTTTGGTTTTCAACCTGATGTACTTCAGCTTCAACATGATCAGTTTGGGTGGTCTGAGGAGGGGATGCAGCGGGTGGGGATGTAGGTTGGGTGGTTTGAGGAGAGGATGCAGGGGCTGTGGTCTGATGAAAGGATGTAGGAGCTCGGGATGGATGTTGGGTGGTCTGATGTTGGTTTAAACATTTCATATATTCATAATCACATGAATTTGAATCCATTTCAGATTCTACTTCACAAGCATTATCAGAAACTACCTTCTCATCAACAGGTATGATAGCTAAAGGCTCTATATTACAGTCTATGTGGATTGTGTCTGTGTTGTTATCCCTAAACAATCTAAACATCTCTATCATATCCCTGTCATTCTCTATAAAATATGTAACCCCCTTAGACCAAGGTAATCTAACCGTAGCAGATATTGCAGGTTTCTCTCCTAAGTTCATTCTTTCATTACAAGTCATCATTTTAACATCTGTGTACAAACACACAAAGCTATATTTTTCTTCATCTACCAACAATGGTTCCAATTCTTCACCAAATATGCGAATATAAAGCTTGAACAACATTATGATTCTGAAAATGCAAACTAGTATACCCAAAAAAAAAATAAAAAAATAGTCATATTGTATTAGTCAAAATAACCAGGTCATTCAATAGTGCCATTAAAAGAAAAAAATTGTTTTAAGTACGTGGCGTTGTTACACATTCAGTACGAGATTCGAGATCTCCTTAATGCCAATAGCACACAACTAATGGTTTCCAGCCTATATATTTAAAACAAATGTTTATTAATATGTTTCAATATTACATGAAAATAAAACAGAATGATGAACAAACTCATCAGTTATATACGCAAATACATGTTGATAAAAATATGTTAAAAAAAATTGTTTTAAGTACGTGGCATTGTTACACCTTCAGTACGAGATTCGAGATTTCCTTAATGCCAGTAGCACACAACTAATGGTTTCCAGCCTATATACTTAAAACAAATGTTTATTAACATGTTCCAATATTACATGAAAGTAAAACAGAATGATGAAAAAACTCATCAGCTCAATTGTTGTTACACACACATTAATTGAAATATAGAAGAATGAAAGGCTTGGAATCCACACACTGATCAATTCAATCTTTAAAACAAAAGTCATTCATATCAGCTGCACAAACACACAAAAATTAGCTCATTAATGATACCCTAAACACATATCAAAGTGGCAACACATATCTGTGCTCAATTATCATAAATATAAAGAGATTCATAAATATTAGCATTATCATCTCTTACTTCAATTATACCATGTAGCATATCAATGATACCCTAAACCCAAAAAAGGCAAAAAAATAAAAATAAAAATTATGGAACCCAATTTGAAATTTGGCCCCAAACTATTATCAAACCCAATTTGAAATTATCTTGCCCTAACTAATGAAACCCAATTTGAAATTTAGCCCCAAAAAATATATTTCAAGACAAACATTTCCTTATAAGAGTTGGTCAAAAAAATATTAAAAAAACTCACAAAATATATTCAAGACATACATTCTCTTCTTCTTCAAAATTAAGCAGGCAAAATCTCATACACACAAAAAATAGCAAACAACATTTTTTCAAACAATCCAACATCCGGAAAATCCAAAAACCAGAAATTTAACTAAAAAAATTCTTCAAAAATATCGAAAACTAACCTCGTGTTCCTCTATTGTGCACAATATGAAATTCATCTTCGGAATCTTCGATTCAGAACAACACAAATAAACCCAAAAAAAAATCCAAGTTATTAACTCAAATATTCAAAACCCTAAACGCAAACTTCACTGTAATATTAGGAAAATTTTTTGAAAACTAACCTCGTTTTCCTCATATTTGCTTCCACTCTAAAATTTCTCTTCAGAATCTTAAATTCAGCATAGCCAGCAAACCCTAACAATCTATATAGTCCTTGCCAATCCTTTGGAGGGAAACACTATTGTTCTTTAGAGCCAAATGAAACTATGAAAGATGGTTATGGAGAGAGAAATGGTTCGGCGAGGGAAATGACTTGGAGAAGAACAGTCACGTCTATTCGAATGAGTTCAAGGAAGTCAGATGGCTTTTCAGTGTCAGTCTGCGTTTCTAGAACAGCAAAATACAATAATACCATTGTCCCGTTAACTTAAAAGAAAAAAATCTAATAGAAGGGAGAGAGATGTCATTAGGGCAAACCTCTGGGATTTAATTGTAATTTATGTAAACCTCAAGGGAGGGGGATGTAATAAACTCTTAAACTTAAAGCTAGGAAAGGAGAAAATAAATGAAGAAAACAAATAAAATTAGAAGTTCTGTTTAATTTGGTGTATATATATATGCTAGAGCAAGAGAAGTTGGATTTATCACAATGATTCAAATTTAAGTACATTGTTTGAGAAATAATGATTTTCTTTCCAAGCTATATGCTATAGCAAGAGAATACGAATGCATATATCTAGACTATATTAACTTATTAGTCATTAATATTATGTAATTTATTATTGATATCTAAAATTTAATAAATAAATTTAGTGATTGTAACGATACTTTATCATTTTATATATATATATAATATAGTAAAATCCAAAAGATAATTATTATTGATAATAATATTCCAAGTCATGGTTGGATCAGATCTCTCTAGGTAGAGGTGGGCGTTGGTTTAGTTCGATTAGTTTTTTTTTTTTTTTTTTTTCAAACCGAAGTAAACTATTGAATAGAACCAAACCAAAATGAACAAATTAACTATTATCGGTTCAATTTGGTCAGATTGAACTTTGGTTAAATGCTTTATAATTTTATTATTTTTAATATTTTTAAGATATTTTGAAATAAAAGAATTATTTTTTAATAATTTGAATTTGATATTATTAGTATCTTAAATTAAATAATTAAAAAACATAAAACTCTATTAAAATTCACTACAAGAAATCTGGCCTACAAGAAGGTCATAACAAAAATCTCCTTCTCTCTTCCAACTCTTGGACCATACAAACTGTAGATTGACCCAGTTTTATCTCTTTTGGTCAAAGCAATGGGTGCTGATCATGATCATCAGCCTGTGATGCAAACAAGGATGGTTCAGTTTGGAAGCTATAACTAGTTCTAGTACTAGCAGTAGTTGTGTAGTAGCAGAAACTGTGAAAAGGATGAGGAGATTCCGGACTGGTGCTGCTAATATTAATAGCAATGTAGTCGAGGAACGAGTTTGATAATGCTGAAAATGAAGATGAAGGTGGTGGTGCTAATAATTAAGTTGGGTGTGATGTCAACCATAAGAGATGGTTGAGTGAGTAGGAGGTTGGTGAAGGTAGTCTGTTGCTTTAGTAGCAAAGAAGTAATTTACCAGGTGTCCTCTGTCTCATCCATTTCCTTGATCTATCTTGAGCTGGGTTATAGCATACTGGCAATGCCTTTTC
Source organism: Ochetophila trinervis (assembly GCA_003254975.1). Lineage (NCBI taxonomy): Eukaryota > Viridiplantae > Streptophyta > Magnoliopsida > Rosales > Rhamnaceae > Ochetophila > Ochetophila trinervis. Next base: position 8,721 of record QANX01001271.1, read on the forward strand.
AGATTCACACGCAAATCCCATCTTCTCAATTTGCCTCACTAATTCCTCATTTCCCTGATTTTATATATCATTTTGCAATATCAAGTAATTAATAAAACCCACCAACATGACCAATTATAATAAATATAGTTAATAATACATGGAGTCTAGCCATTCAACTAAAACTTACAGCTCATTCAACTTCTGGTACTCTTGAATGTCGGATGGAAATGAATCAGAAATTTTGTTATTCCTTAGTTCTCTGCAGGATGCATAATCAAGTTGTTATTACTGCTTAACATACCAAGGAATGATAAATAACAAAATATATCTATTTTCTAAATGGAAAATTTTCAATTTAACCAATAACCATGTTTCTTACAAAACTGACATATTCTTCATACTCTTTATAAATTTGAGACAAGAGCTCCCGTTAGTTAAATCACTTACATGCCTACAAATATTACAAACATGAGATCGTCAGCTATTAAAAATCTATAGAGATTTAAAGAAAGCAACTAATAGACATAGATACTCACAACTCTGACAGCATATAAACATGGACAAAAGGGTCAATCCTTTCAAGGGAAAACAACACACACAAACGAATTGCAATATACATACACACACACACATAACCATTCATACACATGCAAAAGCTTATAAATAACTAGGAAAATCATCTTTAGAATATGTGCAAGGGAACTATACGAAGTTATAATAAAAAACATTGCAAGAGAAAAACTGATAAAACACATAACAAATACGGTTGCTGTTTATGAGTACAGATGCACAAGATGCACCTTTAAAACACCATAAAAAAGGGCTACATAGCACGAGTAGTCATTTTTTTTATAGAATTAACATAATTCATATTCTAAATAGAATGTGTTTAATATATGTTTAGAATATTATGGTGGTCCTCTCAGAAATAGATGAAAGTATATATATACAAAAGCTAAATAACCCATTAAGCACCAGAATATATATATACATATGCATATATAAATGATATAAAATTACAATGAGCATAATGAAAACTGGGCATTCTCCATGTTAATGCAAGAGATATTTTTCATATGAATTAAAAGAACAATTTAATTGATACCAAAAAATAGAAGCACTTTCCAAGCCATACACACTCTTCCAATTGTGAAAACTAAAAATCAACACCAATAACCAATAAATGACAACCCATAAAGAAAAATCACAAAACCCATCACAAACACAAAGCGGATTTGATTTCATTACCCTTAACTCCTCTTCCCATTGGCTACCCATGTTCAAATTCAATAAGCTAAGTGTATTTGATTTAATCATTTGTAGGGAATATAGAAAAATGTGTAATGTGTGACATTTGCATGTTAAGCCACAAATCAATCTCACTTGTAAAACCCAAATAGAAAATATTTTGATAATAGAGTAGTTCTGTTTACTTAGATAAGGTTTTGAATAACAAAAGAGTAGATCAGTATACAAGTCTTCATGCCATGTGAGGGCCAAGAACATGAAAATAATTTGTTTGGGAAAAAATGAAGCAAAACACAATTAAAGAAAGTGAACCCAGAACTCAAACACCCCAAAAAGCATAACCCACATCCTTTTATGAGCTCAAAATCTCCAAAAACTGAATCATTCAGCACAAGTTCCATATCACAAAAAAAAAAATCAATAATTTTGGACATTGGCAAATCAATAAAGACCACAACCAACCAATCAAAGAAACAAGGAAGGAAGCAAACAAATCACAATTTTTATCTACCAAACCACCATAACCAACCAGTTCAAAGATTTAAAACATGAAAAAAAAAACCTTTACTTATATCAAAATATAAGGCAGACTGAGATGGCAAAAAGTGGGTGAGAAACTTTTCCCCCGACATTCATCCATATGTATATAGGTATATATATATTATACATGCATATACACACACGCAAGTAAAATGCAACCCACGAGCTCTAACTTTTTTTTAACAAAAAGAAAAAGTTTGAATTTAAAAATAATTTTAAAAAGAAAACAAAAATAAGCAAATTTGAATATTTGATTCAAAACCCAGTAGAAAAATCTAGTAGAAACCTCTTAAATGAAACTGAATTAGTAATAAAATATAGGAGGTAAACAGAGAGATAACTCACAGGAGTAAATTCTGAAGAGGGAGGAAGAGTTTCAAAGGCACCTTAATTCATTCTTTGTCTAAACCTTTGAACAATTAAAAGCATTCGAAATAGTAGGAGAAAAGTTATGAAAAACCCACCTCTGCATTCAACGCACAAAGCCAGAAGTCTACGGCGGCAGTCTTTCAGAGATGCGGCGGCAATATTGGCGATTCGGCGCAACAACGCTTCCTCTGTTTTGCCTGGGATTTTGGGTTCGGCTGGCCAGGGCAGTGGGTGCTTATGGAAATGTGGCCATTGTTTGCATGATACATCAAAGGCCACACCAGACTATTTTAGATGAAGGGCATGAATAAAAATTGACCAAAAGGTGCCATTTTGGTCAATTTTTATTTATTCGTATTTTAATTTATTGAAAAAACGGGAAAAAATTATTCTGTCATAAAATTAATTTTTGTGACTGTATGTATTTTATCAGTTGACCAGTTAAACTCAAAATATTTAGTCACAAAGATGAAAAATCTGTAACAGTAGGTTTCAAACTTTTGGAAGGAAAATTTCTCTTCAAAAAATTGACCCATTAGTTACGTAAACAAGTTAAAATTTCAAATTTCGTAACTGAAAATAACAAATTTTTTAAACAGTCACGAATTTGTTTTTGAAACTGAAGGGGTATCTTTTGTGACATAATTTATTTTGTAGCTTCAATTTTTGCTATTGTAGGCCAAATTTCGTAGTGATTATCTAATTAATTAAAACAAAAACGTTGATATATAAATATAGTTAATTCAATTTAGTTTGGTTTGATTAAATCAAATCAGTCTAGAGCAATTTGTGTCCGCTATTATTTCCACCCCTCAACTTATAAAACATAAAAAAAAAAATTAATTTGGAAATAATATTATCTAATCGATGATCCTTATCAATTATGTAGCTCTCTAAAGATGACATCTGTATGCATGATCTAAAGTGACAACAGAAAAGAGAAACAAGAAAACAAATCTATAAGAAAAGAATATTTAAATTCCTGAAAGTTTATACATGAACTATTTGATAGTTAAAAAATAAAAATAAAAATAAAAAGTTGTAGTGATTTTTTTTTCCTGCTGAAATTTTGATAGAATATCTTCTATTTTTCATACATTCCATAATTTTCAAAACCTCTTAAAATCGCTTCTATATGTTCAAATTCTCAATCTATAATAAAATGGGATCTTCCATCCTTCCAACAAACATCGTCCACAAAATAAAATTGATATATAATCGTAATCAAGGTCAGACTCCTATAATCCATACATAAACTTTTAAAATATTGTTTACACCAAATTCATCATAAAGCACTATAAAGACATGCAAAATTTATAGAAAGATATAAATATCATCTACTGAGGAGGTAGAAAAGCAGAAACGGCATTGATTTCGTAGAGAGACCGTTGAGAACATTTGTTTACAGTTTATATTATTTCTCTGTGTGTTATGGCCAGCTAACCATTCTCTTAATGCATTATAAACGTACTGTATTAGTCTTTTAAGTATGCACATGCTGGGCACGTAAGAAAGTTAGTTTTAGATTTCCGTTTCAGCTGTTACAATTAGTTAAAGATTGTATTGCTCTCTGATTGGTTATTATGGCTAACAGAGTGTACGTATATAAGTTGGCTAACCAACTTATTCTTGTAACTTTTGCATTTCCGATTACTCAATAAAAGATTTTCAGTCTTCTTCTTTTTTTCCTTTTCTCTGTGTACTTTTCTTTCTTGCCAAACACAATCTTTGTTTTTCTTTCATTAGTTTTATCTTGGTATCAGAGTCATTTCCATGGCGGAAAATGTTGCGATCCTCATTGTTTCTCCGTTTCCTAACTCAATCATCAAATTAGATGATTCAAACTTCTTTGTATGGAAGTCACAGATTGTTCCGATCGTTAAAGGTCATTGCTTAATCAAATTCTTTTAGTTATTGTCATATGATGATTTTCTTAATCATCAAATAACAAGTTCATCTTCACCAGAGATCACAAGTGATACTCAATAGCAGAATCAAGCTCGTGAAGATTGGGAAACTCAAGATCAGTTTTTTATTGGCTGGCTGAGAGGTACAATAGTCAGAGACATAATTGGTCATTTCATTGATAAAGATACAACACACGGCTTGTGGTAAGCTATTGTTAAAAGGTATATAGCTCCTTCACCAAGTCGAGTTCTTCATTACAGGAGATTATTACACAATGTAAAAAAATTTGGCTTGTCAATTGATGAAAATATTCTTTAAATTAAAGATTTAGCTGGAAAATTGACTACCTATGGTGATGATGTGACAGAAAAAGATATGATTATGTACATATTAGCTGGATTAGGTCTTGAGTTCAAATCAATCTAAACTATACTTGAAGTTAAATCTGATCAATATAGTCTTGAAGAAGTGCAATATCATTTATTTGCATTTGAATCCAAATTGGATGAAGAAAGCTCAACTATAAATCTTGAGATGACACATAAAGCTGCACATTTTGCCTCCGATACCTCTAAATTTGCTATGTTACAATGTGATCAAAAGTTTGTTGTACAACAAATACCTACTACCTCTAGTCAAAACTATGGAATTTGCTGTTGCAAGCAACAGTCTCAAAATCAGAATTCTTCAATTGGCTGTTATGCTTCACATGATAACAATTTATGTGGAAGTGGTCAGATTTTTCATGCAACGCATCAATTTTTGGCAGTGGCAATGGTTCTTTTGCAAGAGGTAGATCTCGTGGCTATTTTGGACGAAATAATGGAAAGAGTTCAAAGCCAACATGTCAACTATGTGGTACGTATGTTCATGTAGTGGCAAATTGTTATTATCTTTTTTATGTGAATTTCATGAGTTCACATATGCAAGGTGCTAATAACATGTTTCAAAGACCTAGTCACAATTTTAGACCATCACAAGCTTACAGACCACCACCACCTCCTCAATTTTACAATACACCTTATGTACCTCAAGGACCTGCTTCAGCCTTGCCATCACCATCCTCTATTTTCCCCTCACAAATAGCTCATTATCCATCACAAAATGACTTCAATTCAAATCACAAACCACAAATGTCTTCTAATAATGCTCAAGGATATGTGGTTTTCTCTGCCCCAAAGTCAGCACCTGCTGCTCATGTGGTTGTTATGTCTGAAAAGTTTGCAGGCCAGTGCCAAACAGCTTCTCCTATGACATTGCAAGGCCAATCTTGGTTTCTGGACAGTGGAGCTACTGACCATGTTGTGGCTGATAGTGATAGCTTATTGCAAAAAATTGAATATAAAGGATCCAACAAGCTCATGGTTGGAAATTGTCCAAATATGACCATCTCTCATGTTGGTAATGCCTCTATCCTTACTTGCACTGCTACTATACAACTGCTTGATGTTCTCATGGTTCCTCATATAGCAAAGAATTTATTCAGCATTTCCAAATTAACATGTGATAACAACTTGCATGTTGAATTTAATGCTTGCTTGTTGTATTATTAAGGATCCTCATGGCAACCTCCTACTTAAAGGCATACAAGAAGGAGGGTTGTATAAGCTGTTACTTCCTTGTTTAAAGCCTCACCTTTCGGGTCCTCCATCTCCTTATTCTCAAAGCCATCAAACACAATCTCATGCATCTTTCTCACTGCCTCCAAGTTTTGAAGTGTCTTATGTACATCAATTAGATCTGAATTTGCTGCTTGTTCTCAATGTAATTCTTCTGTTTGTTCTTCATCTAGTAGTTCCTTGAATTGTTCAGTTCCTTGTAATACTCAATGTACTTCTGTTTTACCTTTTCATATAAATAAAGCTACTCCTGTTTCTTCTAATCCTATTTCTTCAAAGTCCAAATTTGATTCACAAATTAATTCAGCTTTTTCAGTCTCTAATCCTATTATTGATCTGAATCTTCTCCATAAAAGATTTGGTCATCCAGCTCAACATGTTATCACCATATTTTACACTCCAGTCCTATACAAGGCACGTCTAAAATTCCCTTACAGTTTTGTGAAGCTTGCCAATTTGGCAAGCAACACTTGATCTATTTTCCTACTTCTCAAACTCGAGCAGAAAAACCATTAGAACTAATTCATATTGATCTTTGAGGACCTACTCAGGTTTATGCCTTAGATGGATTTAAATATTACATTCAATTCTTAGATGACTTTTCAAGATATGTTTGGATATATCCACTTAAGCTTAAATCAGAAGCTTTCTCTATGTTTGTTAAGTTTCAATCCATGGCTGAAAAGCAATTTGAAACTAAACTTAAAACTGTTCAGTCGGATTGGGGGGAGGGGGAGTTTAGAACTATTTTGCCTTTCCTTGCAAAACAAGGAATCCAATTTAGGCATCTTTGTCCCCACTTTCATGCTCAAAATGGGGAAGTTGAAAGGAAGCATAGGCTTGGCTTAAGTAATTTAGCACAAGCCAAAATGCCTTTTCTATATTGGTGGGATGCCTTTAGGTGTGTTGTTTATATCATAAATAGGTTACCTACTCAAGCTTTAAAGAATCAAATTCCCTATCAGCTTTTGTTTCACCAACTACCTGACTATTCCTTTTTTAGAGTGTTTGGTTCATCTATTAATCCTTTCCTACTACCTTACTATTCACAGAAAACACAATTTCATTCTCAGAAAATGTGTTTTTCTAGGATATTGTTCTATTTATAAGGGATATAGGTGTCTTCATCAATCTGGTCGAATTTATATCACAAAAAGTTTTATTTTCAATGAGACAGACTTTCCTTTCTCTAATGATTCTCTTTTAAGCTCAATACATTCTACAAATTCTTTTGATCATCATTCATCCTCTTTTGCTGAGCAAGCTCTCTTTGTTCTAAATAGATCCAAACCTGTTTCATCATTGATTTAGTTTGTCCTCCATTTATTTCCTCAAATTCATCATCCACTTTTTTCTCTTTTCTAGCCCGTTCATAATTCTCCACAATCAAGTTCATCCTTATGCCTCCTTCAACTACATCAATTCAACCTCTTCCTGCACATTTAGATATTATTCCTTCTCTATCTCCTATACCTTTTGTCAATCCCTTATCTTATTCTAAAATTTCTTCTAAATCTGTTCAACCAATACATTCAATGGTCACTCGAGCCAAAGCTGGTATCTTTAAACCAAAGAGTCTAATTGCTTTTAAAAAACATCATTTACCCTATGTTTCTTTCTCAACTATTCCTTAACCAACCTCAATTAAACAAGCTCTTTCTGATTCAAAATGGCAAGAAGCAATGAGTATTGAATATGCAGCCCTCCTTAAAAACAATACTTGGAAGTTGGTTCCTTATACCTCTGGTATGCCTTTAGTTGGAAAAAAATGGGTGTTTTAAACCAAATACAAGTTAGATGGGTCAATTGAAAGGTTTAAGGCTTGTTTGGTGGCTAAAGGTTTTCATTAGACAACGGGGATTGATTATACTGAAACCTTTAGCCCAATGGTTAAGCTTACAACAATAAGAATAGTTATATCTCTTGCTTTGTCTAATCATTGGCATATTAGACAGTTTGACTTTAATAATGCATTTTTGAATGGTGATCTACATGAAGATGTTTACATGGAGCAGCCATAAGGTTTTCTTAGCTCTTAAATTCCTCACTATGTTTGCAAGCTCACAAAAGCTTTGTATGGGTTAAAACATGCTCCAATGGCCTGGTTTGAGAAGTTGAGGCACATGCTTCTCAGTTTTGGTTTCACAAACTCTTTTTCAGATCACTACAAGAAAAAATGCATTTTTGTGACGTCAGCAAATTAGTCATAAGGCATAGTATATGTGACGGAATCGTCGCTAAAACCACTTTATGTGACGGGTAAAAGTCCGTCACACAGTGGTCGCAATAAGTCAAACACAAAAAGTTTAGTGACGACTTACTGTTCACCCTGTGACAAAAAGCTTTCATTATGTGACGGGTTAACTTCATCACAAATATTACCACTCACCGGTGAGGAATCTGTGACAGATTGTGTTGCATCGTAGATGAACCATTAGTGACAACATTCTGTCGTTTTATGTTAAGTGTGACGAGATTGAATCTGTCGCAGTATACCATCTATCATGAACTTGTGACGGTTAACCATCATAGTTACATTCTGTGATGAGTTACATACCGTCACATATAATGATTAGTGTTGTAATCCTTTTGTTTAGTGTCCGAAATGATCTGTCACATTATATCATCTGTGACGCTATAGTGATGGTCAACTATCATTGTACATTGTTTGTGATGACCTATATACCGTCATTTATAATCATTATTGTTAGAATGCATTGATTAAGTGGCTGAAACAAACCTTCACAGTATACCATATGTACAGCCTTGTGATGGTTTACTGTCACATATATAGCGTGACATATACAATGACTACCTTAAAATTTAGCATTGTTGTCTCTGATTTTATCCGTCACAATACAACATCTGTGATGACCTTGTGACAGTTCACCGTCACTTATGAGATATGTACAATAGTGTATTTGCTTCGTGTCCGATATAAGTCGTCACAATATAACATTTGTGATGGACCTGTGACGGTACACCGTCACATAAACTTGTTATAACCGTCACAATAGAGCATTTGTTATAGTTATTGTCCAATTTTGTTTTAAATATTCTTTTCCGTTTCAGAGTTTAGGGGCTGTTCAATTAATATATAAAGAGTAGCCAAACAACACTTTTATAAAGTGGTTTTATCAATACCAGGTTAAAAATTATTCATTGAAGCAGTTCACATTTTCTATGCTTCAGTGAAAAATTTTCCACTACAAGTCTATATAATTCATCAAAACATATTCCATATACAATACCAAAACATCGCGTATATTGACAGTTGCACCATACATAACATGCTTAAAACCAAACATATACATTCAAAAAAGTGACCCATACTTCGACTTATGTTCCCTAGCTCACAAGATATCATCTACAAAATGTATACGGCATAACTCTACCTATATGGCCGCTTGAGAATGGATCACAAGTCCCACAAACTCCTTCATTACCTGCATCAATATATTTGCTAAGCATGCTTCACGCTGAAATATTAACATGCATGCAAAACACAAAAAACAGATGGCAACTTTTTTTCCTCATTATGCCATTTTAAAACTACCATAGCTTTCATACTTTAACACTTGTCATGTACCTTAATTGTCCTCAACTGGTGGGTTGAGCCTAAATCTCCCAACTCGGTGTTAAACACTCAATGTGTCCTTGCAATTGGTTGAATTTTGCTTCCATTTAAGCTACACGTGCTTCAAGGTGTTTTTTTTGCAGCTTCAAGGATTCATTAAATGCTCTCATTTTTTGCATTTCTTTTTCAACAGCTGCCATATCAAGGCGTGATCATTTAGAGTGATGCATTGGACCAACACCCATCCCACATTGATGTCCGTGCTTTGGAGGTATAATCCTATCAAAAATTTCCTCCGTTGTCAATTCTAACCCCTCCTCTGAATCCCTAAGTCTAACATGCAGAGCAACTTCTTTCGAACATGCAGCAATGAGGTCCTCCACGCTTGAACATTGGTCATACTTCTTTTTCAATCTGTATCTCCAACTCTAAAACTGCTTCTTCATCTGGTTGTTAAGGGCCTCAATATGGTGTAGTGTATCGCCAAAATTGAAATACCGCTGCAAAAAGAAAAACACATAACGGTGAGTAGATGTGGATATGGAAAACAAATACAGCTTATAATGTTGAAGTTCAAACAACTAAAGTAATGTGTAATTGAAGATTACTTCACCTTCAATGTGGATATTATGTCCTCCTTCCTATGCTTTGGTACGTCACTCCATTCGTTGACATGTGGAGGCACTTTGCTCCTTATCAGCGCCCCAATTTCAATTGTGAGATCTTGTGCGAAATGGCCGATCAAGCGCATCACATGGGGTGGAGCCGTAACTGTCATGTTCCGCATATTGGGGTTCTTTTTTCTTGCCATCAACAAACTTAGAGTTGGTCATCACTTTCTTGTATGTCATGTGGCTACAACTAAAACATAACCATTAAAAGAGCAAACCCCATATTATACCAATCAAATATAATATATGGAAACCAAATAATAAATCTATATCCGATGCAAAACATCCAACATTAGAAGAATTCTTTTTACCCTCACTTGTTGTAGCAGCAGCTGTAGCAGAACATCTTGCTTGGCCTTCCACTTCATGATGTGCACTTGCACCCAATGTTTCCTCTGGATCTGATGGTAATGTTTCATCTTCATTAGCTGGTGTTGAAGGATGTTCATTTTCAACTACTGGTGGGCATCACCAGCGCGTTAGATTCGTCATTGGCATTAGATTCGCTCCCAGTCAGATCGTCATCAATTGTTATTTCAACAATGCATTTTGTGAGCTTGTGGTGTTGCACCAAATTTTGTTACTTGCCTTGGACTAGTTCTCAATACACGCCTCGTTGTTTGACTCCGACAAGCTCCTATTTCAACATACAAGTCCAAATGAAAACAAAAGTCACCACTGTTTACTATATGAGATTCACAAAACATACTACAATGCTACAACAACAGTCACACTTTTTAACATTCATCTATCATTTTGGTTAATGATATTTTTATGACATTCAAGCTTTCCAACCTGCCATAATTGACTCTGTTATAGCGAACAAACATCTTGTCAAACTTAATACATAGCAACTTGAATGTGCACCTATTATAATTAAATTTTTTGTTTTCAAATAAATGCATTCGTTTGTTAAAAAAATTCCCAAACTATACCATACACTTATTAAGAACCAAATATGGTGTAATGAAAATGGGCCTAATTAAGTAAGCAACACGCTTAAAACCATATTGCCATCAACCATTTGAATTAAACAAGATAGATAAATAGCGGTTTGTGAAAATAAATTAATCCATACTAACTTTGGACAAGAGGATGGGCTTCAGAATTTTCGTTAAGCTTCCCAAAAAGCTGCACATTAACACATTTCCTTGGACTTCAGCGGATTGGCGCCAAAAGTTGTGAGAAAGCTATCCCATTCCCTATATACATTTGTTATACAAACAACAACCATGTATTTTTAGAATTAGTTAGCTGCCAAAATAAAACTTGAAAGGACTACCAACCTTTTGTGTTTTTTCTGACAACTTGATTCTTTTGAGATGAAGTCGGCCCACGAATAGGTGTAGGTGCGGTACTATGAACGTTATCTCTTCCATGTTCATGCACATTTACCCAATCGGAACCTGTGTTCACTTTGCATGTATAGGGTTAAAAGGTTAGTGCGATAATATTAACAGTTTGACAAGCACAAAATAGCTCTATATATATAATCAAAGTAGTGTAACAATATGCAGCATGTATAGTTTGGCTTCTTGATATTTACCGAACTTGCTTGTCCCCCCTTCTTTTGCATTGCTTTGGCCATGCCTTGCCCTCTACGCAATAGAAGCTGCTTACTCAACATGATTCCATTTCAGCGCATCTATATCTCCAACCTATATGTTACATATGTTCCGTGACAAATGTTGTTAGTTTTCATACAAGCAACAAATAAAACGTACTCCAGAAATTGACAAAAACGACATTAGAATGTATTATCACAATGCAAAACAATCCTAACAGCCCCACATTACAAGTCCAAATGATAACAAACGACATTAGAATGTATTTTTACAATGCACAACAGTCCTAACAGCCCCACGTTACAAGGACAAATGAAAACAAATAACAAACATCAAAGCTTTATTACAATGCACAACTATCCTATAAGCCTCACATTACAAGTTTAAATTGAAAACAATAAATGAAAATCACATATTAAGAAAGCATCATTCCAAAGTGTTAATTATCATCGGAGTATTCTGTAGACGATCCATTATTAATATTGTCATTTTCATATTCCACACCCTCATTTCTCTCCTCGCCCATTACGTTAACAAGTATACGGTTCATGTCCGTCCTTGTCCTATGTCCAACAAATTCATCCATCAAACTAATGTTCAATTCATCATCGCACTCATCTTGTTGATAAGCATCGTCGTCCGATGGATCTATAGTTGTTTTTGTTACTTGGACATCGTACAAGCTGCGTGGTGGCACCCTCTCAACAACAACCCAACCTTTTCCAAGCCTTGGCTCAGGTAGATAAACAACCTCCTTGGCTTGTGCTGTGAGGACATAAAGGTTAGTTTTGTGCCAAGTCTGCGTAACTTTTATACTTAGGTACTTAAATTCATCTGCGTTTACTCTTATTCGACTGCCAAGATTCCACCAATCACACTTGAAAACAAAAACTTTCTGATGTTGTCCTCCGTAACTTAGCTCATAGACATCCCCCAAAACACCGAAGAAGTTAATCTCTTCGCCGTTGTGCTCTCCTTTAACAACAACCCCACTATTTTGAGTTTCTCTACATCTATCATGGTGTATTGTGCAGAATCTATGTCCATTTATTATGCAGCCACTATAATGAATAACTCTCTTATCGGGTCCTCTTGCAAGCCTTTTAATATTGTGAACCATACCATCATGGTCTCCGGCATCGAAACGATGCAGTTGCATATTACAAACAGCAATGCTGAAAATTAAATTAAAATTTTCAGCAAAACAAATTGATCAAAATAACTTGGGTGATGTTGCGTTCAACATACTCATTGTAGAAGCCACTTTGTAAAATTGGCTTGCTGGTAGGCATGCATGTCCGAAGCAATTTTACCTTCAACTTCATCTCTATGTGCATTAGAATTATCAAAGCACACAATACAGAAGTAATTCATTATTTTAAACTTAATTAAAAGTTTATGAATGAATCAAAAGCAAGAAGAAATTGAAATTCATTTGTATAACTTACTTAATATATGGAAGGACTTCTATGCAATTGTTCAATACATACCATTGAATCTTCATCCACTCAATCATATCAAGCTCTATATATTTCATTCCTCCTATACCATGGGCCTTATGATCAAAAGACGAGAAATTTGACCTTCCATTACACACATTGACTTCGTAGTTCCTCTCCGGTCTATTAAACCTTGTCTCCATGTCATGAAGATACATTGAGCAAAATACAAGACATTCATTAGCTATGTAAGACTCAACAATCGACCTTTCAAGCTGCGCTTTGTTACGAATAAAACCTTTAAGTGTGTGTAAGTACCTAAGAATAGCCGACGCATAGTACATGTTAGTATTAAATTGGGAAAGAATTGACACAAGTAAATGATGAACTGAGCAAAAATTGTTTAGTACCTTTCGAATGGATACATCCAACGAAATTGACATGGGCCTGCAAGGATGGCTTCATGTGCGAGGTGAATTGGTAAGTGCACCATGACATCAAAAAACAAAGGAGGAAACAACTTCTCAAGACCACAAAGAGTAAATACGATGCTGCTATCAAGTTTGTGCAATGATTCTTTTGTCAATTTCTTTGATGTCAACTTAAGAACAAGCACAACTGAATTATTGATGTACATACATTCTTACGGAGGGAGCCACGCAAAGCAATAGGCAGCAACCTCTGTATAAGAATGTGGCAATCATGGCTCTCAATCCGGATATTTTGGATTCACCAATGTTTACACACCTCGATATATTGGAGGCATAGCCATCGGGAATTTTTACATCAATAAGAAATTGACACAAATTTTTTTCCTCCGCATCGTTGAGCATGTAGCAAGCCGGGGGCAGAAAAAATAGCTCCATCCGTGCAGATAGGGTGGAGCTCCAGCATAATGCCCAAAGCCTCAAGATCCAAGCAAGTATTGTATGCATCTTTTGACTTGCCTTAGAGATTCATTATTGTTCCCAATAAAATGTTGCACACATTTTTTTCAATATGCATAATGTCCAAGTTATGCCACAATTGAAGCGTGCACCAATTGGCAAATCAAAGAAAATGGAAACTTTGCGCCAATTATTATTTGTAATATCAAGCTTCCTTTTTTTTCTCTCGTTAGGCAACTTACAAAAAGTGGGTTGCCTAACATCTTGTAGTTGGGCAAATATTTCCTCTCTAGACAATACCTTTAGAGGTGTTGAAGCTCATTCCTATTGTACAATCAATTGTTTCAAAACCTATGGATAAGTGGTAAGAAACAGCGATGTCCTACGTATGCATTTTTGTGGCCATGTTTCAAGGAGAGAAAATATGCATCAACATTACACGTAGGACATGCTTTCTTTCCTTTTGTAAACCACCCCCAGAGATTATCGTATGCTGAAAAATCATTTATTGTCCATAAAAGAGCAGCATGCAGCTGAAACAGTTCATTTGTCGATGCATCAAATGTTTGCACACCCTCCTCCCATAGTTGTTTGAAATGGTTGAAGGTAAACATCGATATCATTGCCCGGTGATGAAGGACCCGGGATAAGCATATTCAACATCAGAAAAGGATCCTCATACAACTCCACAGATGTAAATTATACGGGATAGTAATGACGGGCCACATTCTATAAGATGCGGCCTTGTTGTCAAACGAATTAAAACCGTCACTAGCAAGTCCAAGTTTCACATTCCTTGGTTCACTAGCAAATATTGGGAAAATGTCGTCAAACTTCTTCCCTTCTTCAGAATCGACCGAGTGCCTCATGATGCCATCATCAACCCAATTTTCATGATGCCACCGCAGGTATTAAGCGGTCTTATTGGATAGGTATAGCCGCTGCAACTGTGGAGTCAATAGAAAATATCGAAGTATCTTGTGAGGAACTTTTTTGCTGTTGCACGAAGGATCCTTATACTGAGGTGTGCTGCATGTCGGGCACACATCCAAGTCTTTAAATTCATTCCAATAAAGTATGTAATCATTCTTTCTCATAGTGGAGACCGATGTCTCAGATGACTTATTTCACCTTGTAGTACGAAGAAGGAAGTTTTGACTCAGGTGGAAGAATGTTGTTTAGTAGTTGAATGAGCATGTTGAACGACTTGTTGCTCTATCCATTCATCGTCGTTATGTAAAGCAGCTTAACAAGGACCGAAATCTGTGAAAGTTTACACTCGGGATACATTGGGTGTGAAGATTCTTGGAACATCTGTGCAAACGGATTTGAGGGGCATGGTGTATCCACTTGGACAGAATTAGATGTCGATGAAGTTGACCATTCAGTGAACAAGGACTTGTGATTCAATTTATTTAACATAGCCCATGTCTCGTCTACAATGATATCATCATCACCGTTGGACAAATCGTCACCGTCCATCATATCTTCATGGGCTTGTGGGGTAAATGTCTCACCATGGAACACACATGGGTCGTACAACATTAGGATTCCGTACACAATCAAATGATCATATACTTGATCCGGGAATAAGAAGTAGTAGTTGTTGCAATTGTAGCATGGACATTTTATTTTTTCTCCATCTTCCATATGGAGTTTCGCAAAATCTATGAAATCCTTGACTCCATTAACATATTATGGGTCTGATCTATTGCGCAATTGCGTCCAACTTTTATCAATGTTTATGTCAAAAAACACGGTGTCCAACTAGGACCTTAGTGGATCAAGTCATTGAAGTTAATATCCCAACTTAAACACACAAGTCAGCAATATATATATGTAACAAGAAATTATAAGAAATGCAGCAAAACACAATATTTATCGTATAGGCTTTGCAGGGAACAATCAACATATATATAATAGAGTATTCTATAGTATATGTACGTATATGTCCTAAGCACCTTGCAATTAAAAGTTGAGAAATAGTGTTAGTCTATATGATAGGCAAACAAGAGCATGAACAATAATTGTCAACCAAGCATGCCGAACACATATAGGAGAGAAAAAAATAGAAACCACACTGTGGTTACAAATTGCCTTTAAGTGCTAATTGGTTTAATATCTGAAGCAAATTCAACATAAAAGTATGATGGCAAATTCTTAATACATGCAGTTGTATCAATTTTACACTTAAACTAAATTTACATATACATATGCATATTGAAAGATTTGGACTTTGCGGAAGGTATAGTTATATATACCTTAAAAAAAATTTGGTCGAACAAGCAGCTAGTCACCAAGTAACTTGATCAATTGGGGCTTGCAACAGCTGGGCAGAAACCTGGAAGCACTCAACAACACCATTAAATGTCATAAATTCCACACGAACAATCACTAACATAATTTAACTAATGTTGTAAGGTCGGAAACAAACACGATGTCACAATTACACATACATGGGCTAAACAAGAAAAGTACGATAGAAAAGAGAGGATTACACAAATTGCATTTATGAGAAATGTGAAATAGTTACAAAGAAGATAGATTAAAAAAGAGAATGACGATTTTCCTTAACACTTTTTAAGTTTAAATTTAAAACCAAAACTTGTTAGCACTCTTTATCTAAGTCTAAATAGTCCCAAAATGAAAATTTAAAATAGCCGACACACAGAACCGCTCCATTAAAAAAAAATTAAACGAGTTCATAAACAATAGGATGATATATATATGCAGCCATATAATACTTGTACCTATCATGACATATATATATATATATATATCGAAGTGAATAATATAAAGCCCATGAATTATATGTGAGCAAGTAAAAGGAAAGTGATCCCCATAGGGAATTCTACAACTTTGTAGTAGAATTACTTGGCCCATGGTACTTTATTACAATCTATTATATACTTCATCTTGTAATTACCCTAGTTGGAAAAGTTGGGATTGCTTGAGATGGGTCAAACAAACCAAGAGGTAGTGACGAAACATGTTGTCTATACTTTCAATTTTTTGACTTATAACGACTACGGTACATGAGTAAGTTAGATGTCAAGAAATGACATCCATTTATGCGAACGTTACCTAGACTTCTCTATGCACTATTTTTCCGCTCACAGAGAAAATGAAAACAAAATTTTAACTCAACATCATTTCATGACAGATAGTATAATGGTAACAAACTTTGCTATATGCCTTCAAGAAATCAAAATAATGCAAATCACTTAGGTTATGTTTCATTATGCATTTTATTTGTTGTACATACAATGGCCTTCAATATTGGAATTTCACAAAGATTAAAGAACCCATAAAGGAGAGAAAAACAAAAACAAAAACAAAAAAACCTACAATGCACTCCGGTCTTTTTTACACCAATGAGTGTGAATGTCGGTGGAAATAATTTATATGCACATTAACCATCAGTGATGTCTCAATGCAGCCAAACAAAAATTATGCCGAAAGCCATGTTACAGTCCACAACAAAAGGGATTTAATAATCCATAAAATCAACAAAATGGAACAATGTACAGTACATGCGAGGAGACTTGCAGTCTTCAGAGCAATCGCTATGATTGAAGCTGAATGGGGGAACCCACTTAGTTATAGCTTTTGGTTACCCAGACCCCAAATTCAAAGTGTGCGAACTATTCCCATTCACAAACGCAAGAGACAAAGAGGAAAGGTAGGTGAAAATGCACCGTTTAGCATTAATGACTGAAGACCCCCTATTCTGCAAGCGTGAAATGGCGCTGTTTAGTGCTTAGCCAACATATTTACAAAAATTCCATGAAGTATGACACACGGCAATTCTAAAATGTTTGGAAAATTTGAAATTGTAGTTTTGCAAAATAGGCATGGCAATTGTGACGGCAAGCTAGTGCATTCGGTCACAGTTATGGAAAATAATTAGGTGCGCAATTTCCCCCTAAAATTTTTAGGCCAAAAATATATGCCGTCTCCTAAATTTACATATAATTGTAACAGAATGACTGTCACAATTAAAATTATATATGTTATAGTGACCGATATAATCATCATCACAAAACGGTTTAGATTATTATATTAAATTTTTCCATGAAATCTGTGACAATCATTACTGGTTTCTGTCACAGATGAATGAAAATAATTCAAAATTTTTTAGCTCCAAATATATCATGGAAATTATTGACAGGGCCTTGTGACGAGGCAAAGTTTTTCATATTTAATGTACAATATGTGACGATTCAGCCAAAACGGTCACTATAGAAGGCACATATGTGATGGTTAAGTGAATGTCACAATGTTTTCCGTCATTAAAAGGCCTTTTTTCTTCTAGTGGATTCATCATTCTTTATATTGAAAACTGAAGAGGCTTGTGCTACTTGTCTATGTAGATGACATACTGCTCACATGAAATATGCCAAGTTCAATGCTCATTTGATTAAGAAATTGAATGATATCTTTTCTTTGAAAGATCTTAGTGAACTTCATTACTTCTTAGAAATTGAAGTTAAGAGAATGGAAAATTCTTTGCTGTTAATTCAACAGAAATATATCTCAGATCTTCTAACAAAAGCTCAACTTGATGGTGTTAAACCTATTTCAACTCCCATGAGTTCTAATACAAAATTATCTCAGTATGATGGAGATCCTTATACTGATCCAGCTGTGTATGGGAGTATTGTTGGAGCCCTTCAATATTTGGCTTTAACCAGACCAAATATTTCCTACATAGTAAGTATCTTAAGCCAATTTTTACAAAGTCCAACTGTAAACCATTGGGAAGCCTGCAAATGTGTGTTAAGATATTTGAAAGGTACTCTTTCACATGGCCTTATCTTACAAGAAAATATTAAACTCCAGGTGCAAGGATTTGCATATTCAGATTGGGCCAGCAACATTGATGATAGAAGATCAGTCAGTGGGTATTGTGGATCAAATTTAGTTTCCTGAAGCTCAAAGAAGCAACATGTAGTTGCTCGTTCAAGCATAGAGGCTAAGTATCAAGCATTTGCACATATAACATCTGAAATTTGCTGGCTTCAAAACCTATCTCAAGAACTTCAATTTCCTTTAGCTTGTCCTATTGTCTGGAGTGACAGTATTGGAGCTACTACATTGGCAGCAAATCTAGTTCTTCATGCAAGAGTCAAGCATATAAAATTGATCTACATTTTGTTAGAGATAAGGTTATTCACAAAACATTGGAGGTCAGGTATATTCCTATTGAGGAGCAATTAGCTGACAGATTAACCAAACCTCTAAGTACAACTCAGTTTCTGTATTTGCGCAGTAAACTTCATATTACAGATACATGAAGTTTCAAATCAGTTTTTCTAATGAAGATAAGAGAGAGTTTGTTTCGAAGGGGCATGTTACAATTTATATTAATTCTCTGTGTGTTATGGCCAGCTAAGCATTCTCTTAATGCATTATAAACCAACTGTATTAGTCTTTTAAGTAAGCACATGCTGGGCTCATGAGAAAGTTATTTTTAGATTTCTGTTTCAGTTGTTACAATTAGTTAAAGATTGTATTGCTCTCTAATTGATTATTATGGCTAACAGAGTGTACATATATAAGTTGGCTAACCAACTTATTCTTGTAACTTTTTCATTTTTTGATTACTCAATAAAAGATTTTCAGTCTTCTTTTTCTTTTCCTTTTCTCTGCGTACTTTTCTTTCTTGCCAAACACAATTTCTATTTTTCTTTCATTAGTTTTATATGTGGACAAACTTAGTGTATTCCGAGTTGAACTGAAGAAAAATTGAATAAGCCCCATAGGGAATGTGGTTAGTATATGATAGATTACTATGTAACCAGCCTTGAGTAGTTGAGTAGAGATATATGTTATCATGATAAGCTAGGTGACTTCAAACTAGAGTCATCCTTATCTCAAACATTTATCTCTCTCTTGAATTTATGTATCAGGTGGTTATAGAGTTTTGTATAAATTCGTATACTAATCAATGTATTAATCAAGTCAATATATTAAATACAATATTTAATATTTTCATGGTATCAGAGCTCAAGACGAAAGCCATGGCTATTGTTGTTTGTACTTCCTACCATTCCACAACTTAGCCAAGTAACCCTTCCCAATTATAATTTTCTGCACAGGTTAGAACATACCAACTATACTATTTGGAGAGAACAAATTATGCATGCATTGGAAGCAACCTAGAAGGATTTGTTACTGAAGCAATCAAAACACCATCTGAGTTTATTACCAAGCATAATTTAGAAGATCCTACATAGTCAATAACTAGTGTTAATCCAGAGTTCCTACTATGGTGCTGGCTAGATCAGGCTCTTCTTGGTTGGATTTGCTCATCTATCATGCCTGAGGTACAAACTCTTGTTATCAAATATGTCGCGTGTTTTGAATTATGGAGCTCTCTTGGAAGACTTTTTCATAGTCAGTCCCAGGCCAAACTCATGCAGTTGAAACTGCAACTCCAGTCGACCAAGAAGAAAGGACTCATGGTTACTGCCTATTATACACAATTAAATGTTACCATTAGAATACAAAATTAAATGTTACCATTAAACTGCAACTCCAGACAAATTATTCATGGCTGGCTGTGCGGTAAGCAAAGAAGACTTCATTATGCATCTATTGCAAGGATTACCATTAGAATATGATGTTGTTATAACAGATGTTACTTCTCAGAGATTACCTTTTGAAATAGAAGAAATTTTATCTATGTTTTTAAGTCAAGAGATGTGTGTCCTTAGTGCGACAGCACCTGCCTCGCCTCTATCTGCTCATTTTTCAAACCGAAACTCAAGAAGAGAGGTTAATGAGTATCAATCTAATAGAGGAGGCATGAATCAATCAAACTGATAGGCATAAAATGTTAATGTTTTTTTGCCACTTTTTATATTGAATTTAAGCTAGTTTATAATAAAATGATAATGAAAAGTACTTAATTATTGTATTTTTCTTTCTTTAGTAAAAGAAAGACTAAAGTTGGAATTACTGTCTTTCTGCGCAACCTTTACTGAGAAAATCATATCTGGAGCTATACTTTGAGGTTTTGTGCGATTCCAGTTGCAAATGATTCCTGATTCACTAGCATTAAATTTTGAAAAGTTTCATTCCAATTGGTTTGGCCAATAAGTTCCAGTTTAATTTACAAAATCACTATTTCCAACATTTGCGACAGATTTAAACCATCTCGGGAAAACTGGAATTTTAGTGCCTTCTCGATATCCAATTTGTGAAAAAAAAATATTCCTGGAAAGATAAGACATAGAACTAACTTTTTCCATAAGAATAAGTGGATTCGGAGTTCATTTGGTCACCCAAAGTCTATTTGGAATCTGTCTTACGGTCATTGAAGATAAAGAAGGAAAGTTTTTTTTTGTTGAAATGATAAAAAAGGAAAGTTCTTTGTTTATTTGGACTGCCATATCACCACACACCAACCATGTGTCTGAATTATTCTAATTTAATTATTGGAATAATATTTAGGATAAAAGGAAATGGAATTAGAGATTGATTTTTATTCCTAGAGGGAAAATGAATGTTTCCTTATCTCTAGTGTGAACATGAGGCACAAAATACCTCTATGTCCTTAGGGTGGCCAGCCATATAGAGAATTTATGGAGATTGAGATTATGTAATATTGTATCTCCTATATTCTCTAGGTTTTAGAGATACCTTAGGGTTAAACCACTCTTAAACCTCTCCTATAAATAGATTGCTACCTTGAGAGTGAAAAAATAATCCTTTACACAATTCACTAGTCCTCACGGCTACAACAATCTTCTCCCCTCTCCAGCTGCATCTTTCGCTTTCTTTTCCTCCCCATTCTCACAGCAACATAGGTATTTAGTTAGAATTATTATTCAGTTTTTAAGAGAGCAAAGTTGTGCTACACAAAGAGAAGTCCAAAGAGATTCGGCCAGCCTTTGGAGGAGTCATCTTATGGCTTTGACCATAGGTTGAAGAAGCTAAGAAGAGAGAATTGAAGAACCAATTTCCAACAGTCATAAATCAGGATTTGTTTTATTTTCTCTTATTTTCTTTGTTATTTAAACTATGTTGTCTCTTATTTATTTCATGGATAATTTTGAGATGATGTGTAGCTAATTTTTCTATAAGGATTATGAAGTAACCCTTTTATGACTGATGCGTGTCGTAAACACCAAAATTAATTATTGAATTTAAACACTACCGTAGTAGCAGCAAGTTCAGGTCGATTCCACAGAGACTGATAATCAAACTCGATCTATTCCAATTAAAGTAAAATTATAAAAATAAAAGGGGATTTTATGTTGGAAAGCTCAAATATTAAAGAAAACAATTTAATAAATATCGAAAATAGCAATAGAAGAAAACCTTGGGTCAGAGTATCTTCAATTGCTAAAGAAAAGGTGATCATAGACAAAAATATATCCAAAAATAATCATTCAATGTTGGATTGAATAAAATAGCACGGCCAATTTTATTCTAACTCTCACAATTAATTAATTCATATACGATCGTAAATTAATCCTAATTCTGAAATATCTAAACCAATGTGATCTAAATCAAATCAGAACAGCATTAAGAACAATAGCAACCAACAATAAACAAGTCCTACAAACGTTGTAAAACTTTAATCTATTATGCATTCTCCTAAAAAATTAACAAAAGCTTAGCATGCAATTATTAAAATCAAAGTGCTACTAAACATAGAACATTCAATACGATTGAATTCCTAATTAGCAAATACCCAATCCACAAATAATTATAATGGATCCAAATTATAATCAAAAGAGAATTGAATAATAAACAAATAAATTGGAAGAACACAAATTCAATAATTAAACTTGAAGTAAAACTTATAAATCAAGTCTCACACCTTATACTTTAGTAATCAATAATACTCCTACCCAAAAGAGAGATTTAGCTACTCATAGCTGTTAGAAATCTCAATTCTTTATTGTTTTTCCTCTAAAAACGGCTCTCCTCTTTACAATAATGATAAAACATATTTATAGTAAAACCTAGGGCTAAAAAATCATAAAAATGAGCCTAAACGCTCAGATTCGCGCCCATCCAGGCGCCTAGGCATGCACCTGGGTTGCACTGCCTTGCTGCCAATGTCCAGTTAATTACGGTTTTGCCACTGGTTCTTCAGTTTTTCTATTTAATTACGATTTTGCCACTGTTTCTTCATTTTTCATCTCTTTAAACTCAAATCCACCTAAAACATAGAAAAATATAAATTAATCCATTTTAAGTGAATAAAACATGCTCAAATCAAGTATTAAGGTATATAAAATATATATAAATTGCATCCCATCAATGACTATTTAGGTTCTAATGCATATTTAAATTCGATACATGTTTAAGGTTAATATTTTATTGTAGTTCTTAATGCTTCTTTAAAAAGTTGGATTGATTAAGTATTTATATTGGCTTATAAATAAGGAGTATAGATATGGATGGGAAATAAAATACATGGTTATAGAAATATTGCATTCCTTAGTGACAACTTTAAAACGATTTATTGGGTTTGCATGTTTTAGGGCTTAAATTTTCGTGTTTAGATTAGAAGTAATTAAACACGTTGTGCTTGCTAGATTAGAATGCACTGAGAAATCAAATTTTAGTCATATGTGGTTATAGGGGGGTTAACGTATAAATCTACAATGCATTAGGGCTAAATAGGAGTATTAGTGGTGAAATCATAATCCTTATTTCTTAAAATCTGTGAAATCATACTTGCTGCTTTGTTCTTGCTTTTAATATTGCTTTGCTTTTAAATTCATGCTTGTATACACACAACAATCAAACAAAATCTCTTTTAATTTTCAAAGTTTAATTTACAGTATATTTTATTTCAATAACTAGAGACATTATTCTTCGTGGGATCNTTTATTGTAGTTCTTAATGCTTTTATAAAAAGTTGGATTGATTAAGTATTTATATTGGCTTATAAATAAGGAGTATAGATATGGATGGGAAATAAAATACATGGTTATAGAAATATTGCATTCCTTAGTGACAACTTTAAAACGATTTATTGGGTTTGCATGTTTTAGGGCTTAAATTTTCGTGTTTAGATTAGAAGTAATTAAACACGCTGTGCTTGCTAGATTAGAATGAACTGAGAAATCAAATTTTAGTCATATGTGGTTATAGGGGGGTTAACGTATGAATCTACAATGCATTAGGGCTAAATAGGAGTATTAGTGGTGAAATCATAATCCTTATTTCTTAAAATCTGTGAAATCATACTTGCTGCTTTGTTCTTGCTTTTAATATTGCTTTGCTTTTAAATTCATGCTTGTATACACACAACAATCAAACAAAATCTCTTTTAATTTTCAAAGTTTAATTTACAGTATATTTTATTTCAATAACTAGAGACATTATTCTTCGTGGGATCGATATCGGAATTCTCTTAGAACTCTACTTTATTATTTATTGATTTATGCACTTACGAGTTAATTATACCACAACACAAACCAAGGATCTCAGTTTCAAGGATACCAAGGGAGTCAACAGCGTGGCCGTGGTAGAGATCGAGGAAGGAGACCAGGGAACTCAAGACCTTACTGTCAGTTGTGTTTACGACTAGGCCATACGGTGATGGAGTGCTACAATAGGTATGGCCGAGATTTTATTCCACCATCCTCTCCTAATCCATCTGCATATTACAGCTATCACCAATCCAAGGATTCAGCTGCTTATTACTCATCTCCTGATATGCCTGCTAATCCGGAGTGGCTACTGGACAGTGGTGCCACTGACCACATCATCGCTGATTCCTTAAATTTACAGCAAAAGCAAGAATATGGTAGTTTTGACAAACTAATAGTTGGTAATGGGCAATGTTTGAGGATTTCTAATACCGGTTCTTCCATTCTCAAACACAAAACAAAAACATTAAATTAAATTAAAGGACATGTTGCATGTACCAAATATTAAAAAGAATTTGTTGAGTATTGCTAAATTAATTGCTGATAACAATATTATTGTTGAATTTGATTCTACTTTTGTGTTTGTTAAGGATCAAGGTACGAGGAAGCTTCTACTACAAGGAACCCTTAAAGATGGTCTTTACAGCATTTCCTTTCCTGCTTTCAATAAATCAGCCCATGTTTCAACTGCCAGTTTTAATTCCAGTTATTGTTCTAATTCATGTCTTTCTTCCAATAATATGTGGCATTTACGCCTCAGACATACGTCTTCTTTAGTTATGCAAATTATTTCTCGTAGTTTTTAATTCTGTTCAATTGGATAATAAAAATAGTTTTTGTTCTACATGCCTTCTTGGTAAACTACACATAATTTTTGCACCTCTTTCTCAGACTAAATGCAAAAACTTAAAAAATGGAAGAATTTGCATTACACCAAATGTAGTTTACAATGAGATGAATTTTCCTTATAATCATATATCTAAAGCACCAAGACCCGATTCATTTGAGTTTATTATTTCTAATGCTACTTCTGCCAATGCACTTGCTACATCTCTTACTCACTCTTGTGCAGATATTGGGCCATCTCACCAATCTTCTAGTGGGCATCCTCTGCTTACTCCAAACCCTACACAAATTCTTATCTCTCAACATAATATTATTATCTCCAGCAATACAGCAATACTCTCTACAGTCCTCGTCCATAGCCGATGCAGTTTCTTCCCAAAATCCATCAAGTGGAGCTTTCTCTCCTTCTCAACTACAAAAAAGATTTGTTCTCCCACAGAGTACCTCAGGTTGTCATGAGCCGGCAAGCCATTTTGTTCCTTCTCCAACTAGCCCTCAAGCACCAGTTCTTTCTCATCTTCGTTGTCTAATAACCACACATTCGATGACAACATGATCAAAGGTTGGTGTATTTAAAAAGAAAATATTCATCAGCAAGAAGAATGTTCACCTTGATGTTACTGAGCCGACTATTGTTACTGCTGCACTGAAAAATGCTCACTGGATCAAGGCTATGGAGGATGAACTTGATGCACTCTCACGGAATCAAACATGGACCTTAGTCCCGATGACTCCTAAACTGAATGTTGTTGGAAACCGGTGGGAGTTTAAGATAAAACAAAATCTAGATGGTACAACCAGTCAGTATAAAGCACGGCTTATGGGCAAAGGGTTTCATCAACATGCCAATTGACTTTAAATAAACCTTCTCTCCCATCATCAAATCTGCTAAGATTCGGTTAGTTCTCTCCATTGCTGTGACACATAGCTAGCCCATACGGAAAATTGATATTAATAATGCCTTCTTAAATGGTGTTCTTACCGAAGATGTGTATATGAAGCAACCATGGTTTTATCAATCCTGATTTTCTGGATTATATTTGCAAACTTCACAAATCTTTGTTTGGATTGAAACATGCTCCATGAGCCTAGTATGATAAGCTTCAAATGACACTCTGTGCATAGGGATTTACACGATCAAGTACTGAGTCAGAGTATTGTGCTTTTGCTAATGGGGCTGCTGAAATAGTATGGATACAAGCCTTACTCGCTGAACTTGGAATTTTTTGACATCCTTGCTTGTTTGGTGGTGTGACAACATGAGTGCAAGTTGCCTTGCTTCTAATCCTACATTTCATGCTCGAACAAAACACATTGAAGTGGATGTTCATTTTGTCAGAGAAAAAGTTCTCTCCAAATGTCTTACAATTCGATTTGTTCCCACAGAGTATCAGGTTGTAGACATCCTAACAAGGGTTCTCTCCACCACCAGATTTCTTTATCTACGTGACAAACTAAATTTGTGTTCTACACCATCAAGTTTGAAGGGGGATGATAGATTACTAAGTAACTGGCCTTGAGTTATTGAGTAAAGATATATGTTATCAGGATAAGCTAGGAGATCTCAAACTAGAGTCATCCTTATCTCAAACACTTATCTTTCCCTTGAATGTATGTATCAGGTGGTTATAGAGTTTTGTATAAATTTGTATACTGATCAATGTATAATCAAGCCAATATATTAAATACAATGTTTAATAGTTTCAGTATCAATTAACATATGCGAGCCATTGATCAAATTCCATCACTACAAAAAAAAAAGGCTTTTTGTGACGGAAATCATTGTGACAGAAATCATTGTGACGGTCACTTAACCATAATATAAATAAAGTATATAGTGACGGACATATCTAGATCTTCACAAATAGTACATTAAATGTGATAAATTTAACCTCGTCACAATAGGCTATCACTAATTGTTAAAAAAAATTTGGAGCCAAAAAAAATTTGAATTATTTGAGTTCATCTATGATGAAAACTATAAATGTTTTCACAAATTCTATGAAAAAAATAATATAAAATTCAAAATAATTTTGTGACAATGTTATATCCGTCACATTTGGATATATTGTTAATTGTGGCAATTATTATGTCACAATTACACATAAAATTCTCAGAAAATTTGAACATTTTGACTGGAAAATTGAATAGGGAAATTTTATGCCCATACATTTAGCATAACTAAGACAGAGTTTTAAGCAAACTGTCACAATTGCTAATTCTATTTATTAAAAATATGATAAATTTCAAAAAATAATATAAATCCTTTTTTTATTCTTCTTTCCTTTTTCCCCCGATAACTCTATCCTTTTTCTTCCCTCTCCCCTCATCCCGATCATACATGCCCCATAATAAATCCACGCACCTTAAGCCTCTAGCTGGAAATCCGGCCACATTTGGCGACGGCAAGCTGACATACCGCCCAAAAAAGAATGCCCAGCCTTTCCCCTCCCTTCCCACCCAAATATTTTGACCATGAAACTCTGCGAATTGCCGAAAAACTTGAAGAAACCGGCGGACTCATTTTTTCTCCAATAGCCAAATTATGGTGTGTTTCCGGTTGTGGGTGCAGTCATTTCCCCCTATTTTGGACATTCTAAACCCGTTTTCTCCCCCCATTTAACGCAAATCTTCCTCATTTGTTTTGATTTTTTTTTGTCTTTCCGATTTGTCTATAATCTTTGTTTGAGCAACCAGGTTTTTTGTATCACAAAACCACTGAATATTTGACCATTCCCTTTGAACAGAAAGATAACAAGAAAGCTAAACTGAGAAAGAAAGAAAAGAAAGTAAAAACAGTTTCAGAAGAATTATGTTTGATTCAATAATGATTATGTGTTACAATGTTTACTGTACTCAAGTTTTTGCTCTTAACACTTGAGTTGTTCTTCAAACTAACTCTAACAACATAACAACCACTTCTAACTAATCTTGACATGTCAGCATAACAAACTTAGCTGACATGGTAATGAATAGAGAAAATACTACAACACTCCCCCTCAATTTAAAGGTACCTCCTAACCTTAAACATGAATTAAGAGAACTATAACATTGCTGACTTCATGAAAGATGGAATAGCACACACTTTCAGCTTGTTTCTCAAAAACAAAAATCTTGAAGTTCCTAATGGTTTTGTGAATATATCAGCAATATGTTCCTTAGAGGGTACATATCTAACTTCAACCTCTCTATCAATCACTTTGTCATGCACAAAATGAATGTCAATTTCGATGTGCTTCACCCTTGCATGATGAACAAGATTTGAGGCCAACAAAGCTGCACCAATGTTATCACTCCAGATTATAGGTCTAGGAAATAGAAACTGCAACTCTCGTGTAATATTCTTAAGCCAACACAACTCTGCTGTAATGTGAGCTAAAGCACGATACTCGGCTTCTGTACTAGACTGAGCTACAACTTGCTATTTCTTAGAACTCCAAGATATTAAGCTTGCACCCAAGAATATACAATAACCACTAGTTGATTTTCTATCATCAGAGTTGCTGGCCCAATCAGAATCAGCAAAAGCATGTAACACTAACTGATTTGAAGCTTGTAATTGAAGACCAACCTGAATGGATCCTTTTAGGTATCTAAGTAAGTGTTTGCATGCATCCTAATGAGTAGTGGTTGGTGCATGCAAAAACTGACTTAGCTTATTGACTGAAAATGATATTTTAGGTCTTGTTAATGTCAAATATTGTAAGGCACCAACAGTATTTCGATACAACTCTGGATTATCAAACAACTCACCATCATATAGTGATAATTGCCTATCACTAACCATCGGAGTAGATAACTCTTTTGCACCATCCATTTTGGTTTTTTGTAGAAGATCTCTAATACATTTACTCTGAGTCAAATGCATCACTCCACCAGACCTGTGAACTTCCACACCAAGAAAGAAGTGAAGATCTCCAAGATCTTTAAGTGAAAACTCTGAATTCAAATCTTTTATAAGCTGAGTAATATAAGTGGAGTTGTTCCCTGTGACTATAATGTCATCGACATATACCAATATCATGACACAAACAGAAGCTGAGTGAAACAGAAATAAAGAGTTGTCAACTTGAGAATTTTTAAAACCTTTTTTCAGCAAGACACTTCTGAGCTTGTCAAACCAAGCTCATGGAGCTTGTTGAAGACCATACAAAGCTTTCTTTAGTTGACATACATGGCCTGGAAACTGAGTTGAGACATAACCAGCAGGTTGTTCCATGTAAACAGTTTCATGAAGATCACCATTTAAAAATGCATTGTTGAAGTCTAGCTGCTTGATTAACGAATTCTGTGAAAGAGCAATGGTCAGAATTAATCTGATGGTGGCAGGTTTCACCACAGGGCTAAAAGTTTGAAAATAGTCCAGCCCTGATGTTTGTAAGAATCCCTTGGCCACTACCATTGCTTTATACCTTTCAACCGTTCCATTTGCATTGTATTTTACTCTAAAACCCCATTTATTCCACACAATATTCATATCATTTGATGAAGGAACTAGCTGCCAAGTGTTGTTCTTCATAAGAGCAGAAAATTCCAAATCCATAGCAGCTTTCCAGTGAGAATCAGTGATAGCTGCCCTTACTGTTTTAGGTTCAGTCACTGAAGCCATATAAGTGGGTGGTAATGGATGTTTGGTAGTTAGAAGCACTTTAGGTTTTGTAATACCATTTTTGGATCGAGTAACCATAGGATGAACAAATGAGGTTACTTGAGTTGCTGACTGAGATACTAGTGTTGTTGATTTTGATATTTAAGTGGCATTATTCTGACTTGATGCATCAACACTTGGTTGGGATAAGTTGGTATTGATATGAACAGAGGAATGAGCTACATATTCTGAATCAGATGCAGCTGACTCTTGAGTACCAAAAGAAACAACCTGCTCCAATGAATTTTAAGGATTTGAACTGACTTGTAAAGATGGCAATACAATTGCATTTTCAGAAGTGTTAACATTTCAAATTGAAGATTTGTGTGACATAGGCAAACATGTAGGAATACCAGGTTGATGAGAATCAGTTTTAGTTAACACAAATAATGGATTATTGGCCTTGACATGATACTCAGTCTCAGATTTTTGTGAAAAAGCCTTGGACTTGAATCCACTGGCAAAGGGAAACTCTTTCTCATTGAAGACCACACTGCTTGTAATATAGACTCTCCCAGATGAATGCAAACATCGATAGCCCTTATGATCAAGGCTATATCCCAGAAACACACACTTGCTAGTGTGAAAGTCTAATTTGTGTTTGTTGTAAGGTCTAAGATGTGGAAAACAAGTGCATCCAAAAACCTTGAAGAATAGATAGTCAGGTTTCTTATGGAAGAGTTTTTCATAAGGAGATACATTTTGAAGAACCAATGTAGGCAATCGATTGATTGAAAAAGAAGCATTCTAAAATGCTTCCCACCAATATTTGAGAGGCATATTTGCTTGAGCTAAAAAGCACAAACCAAGTTCCACAAGATGCCTATGCTTTCGTTACACCTTACCATTTTGAGAGTGAATAAATGGTCAGGGATGTCTAAAAATAATACCCAGATCAGAAAGATAAGGAAGGAAAGGTCTGAATTCACCCCCCCCCCCCAGTCAGCTTGTACTACTTTAATTTTGTGATTCAACTGTCTTTCAACCATGATTTTCCATTTTGTAAACACTTTTAATGCTTCAGATTTTGCTGTTAAAGAATAAATCCTCACAAATCTTGAAAAATCATCCAAAAATTGTATATAGTACTTAGAACCTGTTGTAAATGGAACTAATGGAAGCCCCCAAAGATCAGTATGTACAAGTTCTAACGGAGCTTTGGTTTTATTCTCAGAAGCATGTAATTTGACCAAATGACTTTTCCCAAACTGACAAGCATCACAAAAAGTAGAATCTTTATTTGAAAACATTTTATTACACTGTTTAAGAGCTTCTTGAAGGACTGTGTCACTTGGATGACCCAACCTTTTATGAAACAACAAAATTTCTGCAGCACCAATGGTTTGACATACAGCAGTGGTGGTATTAGGCATTGTCAGAAGCAACAACAATAGGTTTTACATTAAAAAGTTGACAAGTATGAATTCTTATATGTCTTTGAGTTCAATGTGTTTGTGTTTGATCGTTGAAGTTGAGTAATCACTAGAACTTGAGTCCTTTGCAAAACAGGAACTTGAAGCTTGTAGAGCCCATCATCCAATACACCTTTAAGTTGAACTTGATCTTGTCCTTAATAAAACAATATTCATTAGTAAACTCAGCACTAGACCATTCTTGGGTCAATTGAGAAATACTCAACAAATTTTTAGCTATATTAGGTACTACTAAAATGTTGTTGAGATAAATCATCATGAATTGTGAATGAAGTAAAGCAGTACCAAGATGAGTAATATTAACACTTTGACCATTCCCAACCACCAGCATGCTATTTCCCTTATACTCAATCTGCTCAAGAAGACTATCTCCATCTGCTACCACATGGTTTGTAGCTCCACTATCCAAAAAGCAAGTTGGATTTTTGTCCACTGTGGCAGAAACAACATTAGCAGCAATGTTGGGAAAAAACTCCATGTTACTTACATTGGCAGACATGTAAGAAGGTAATGAGGGACCAAAGTTTTGAGCATTTTGAGTAGAATTAGGATAACCATAATATTGCTGTCCAAAAAAAAGCAAAGGAACCACCAGGGAAATAATGCTGAGGAGTTTGTGAAACAGCACCTTAAGGATGATATGATGTCAACTGAGCCAAGGAATTGGCTGGTAAAAAATGAGAACCAGAACCGAGAACATTGGGAAAACCAGCTTGAGGATTCACATTAGGTGGATACAAGCAGGTCATATTCATAGGATTCATAGATGTTTGAAAACCAGCAAGAAAATTTTGTGGAGTAGACTGCTGCAAAGAAGGGATATGGTGGGAAGTCTGAGGACCAAAGGACTGTTGAAATGGTGGTTGAACATAACGGTAATAACATACATCACTTGTGTGACCCATTTTCTTACACACCTAACAAATTGGCTTGTTATGACCTTTTCCTCGACCAAAGAAGCTTCTTCCACGGTTGCCAAAACCATTGTTATACCCTCTTCCATACTGAGCATCTGAATTGTAACCCGTAGGTACACTAAGAATTTGAGGATTAACTCCAGATGACACATTTCTTTTATCACTAGGATAGGCATTATAGACATATTAGGAGTTATACCAACTCCAAGACCATTAGGACGTAAGAATCCTTCAGAATTAACAACAAAGCCAATAGGATTTGCTTGCAACACATGACCAAAATTAGGATTCCTTGAAGAATTTAACAAATGTGCTGAATTAGCACTCACAGACATAGAAACAGCAGAATTATATTCTTCCAATTTAGATTCATAAGCAAGTAATCTAGATCGAACTTCAGTTAGAGTGATCAAATCAAGTCTTGAATTTAAATTTTTAGACACAGCATCGTACTCTGGACCTAAACCACTAAGAACATAATAGGAAAAGTTTGTTTCATGCACATATTCTCCTGCTACTTCCAGATTATTAGCTATCATTTTTAGTTTCAACCAATACTCATTTAATCTTAATCCTCCCTTTTTTTGTGGATTGTAGTTGTGTTCGAAATCGTAAAATCTGAGATCGAGAATGTGATGCATACCTTGACTCCAAGGTTCGCCATACCTCAAATGATGTTTTCAGTCCAACTAGATGACGCAAAACATCTCGTGAGATTGTGGATCGAAGCCATCCTAACAGTAGCTATCTTGCTTTTCCCAGTAATTCGTCTCGTCATCAGATTCCTCAGAGCCTCCTGATCCATCATTTTCAGGACTCGGAATCTTCGTCGACATCGACTTATGAACGAGAATGAACTTCTCTAGATCATGACCTTTGAGTGTTGGAACTATCTGGGATCTCCAAAGAATGAAATTATCTTCTTCGAGTTTCATGATGTTGCTTGCAAACGGTGAAACAACGAGAAGCGTGTATTTTTGTGAAGCCATTAATGGCGTGCTCTGATACCATGAACTGAAAGATAACAAGAAAGCTAAACTGAGAAAGAAAGAAAAGAAAGCAAAAATAGTTTCAGAAGAATTCTGTTTGATTCAATAATGATTCTGTATTACAATGTTTACTGTATTTATAAGCTACATTAACTGCTTCTTACACAAGCTTTTTCTCTTAACACGTGAACTATTCTTCAAACTAACTCTAACAACATAACAACCACTTCTAACTAATCTTGACATGTCAACATAACAAACTTAGCTAACGTGGTAATAAATAGAGAAAATACTACAACACCCTTTTGGGCATAGTTACATTGCCAATGAATCTCCATTGCTTTCAATGTCACAGCTTCGCCTTCGGTCTCTTGGTAATTCAATCAATTTCACCTCATGTGCTTTGTCTTCATCATTTACTATTATTGTGATCTGATTTGGTGATTGCTTGGGTGTCTTTGGCAGCTTTGGTAGTGCATTTATTTGTGAGCTGGTTGTGGGTTTTGGTGATTGGGCATCTGGGACTGTGTTTGGTGGGTGTTCTATGGTTTAGTTATATATATATATATATATATATAGGAAAATTCTACAATGAGGATGTCTTTATTTTATTACAATAAAGATTGTCAGCTAAAAGTATATTTTTAGTAACAAATATAAAATTATTGTCATTGATAGTTTATTTTTAGTGACAATGATTTTAAATTTGTTACGTAAAATATACTTTTAGTGACAATCCTTATTTTAATAAAATAAAGACATCCTCATTGTAGAACTACTCTATATATATATATATATATATATATATATTCTGATGAATTAGATCCTCTCTTTTTGGTTTAGTTATTAAGGATATTTGAGAGATTTGTGGTTCTGAATGATTTAAAATATTAGGGCTAAAACTTGGCTTCTTTTGCAGCATGACCATAAATGGATGGGAGCTGATGATTCCGGTTGCATTTTTTGCTGGAACCGGGTAATTTTGCCTTTGAACAATTCATATATATATTATTGTTTTTGTTAATACTTCTAATAATTTGGCTCTCGGATAGTGCAATATAGTTATTACCATTGATTATTCAATCTGATTTTTATTTTTCGTTGATGATTAGTTCATATGCTGATGCTCTTTGTGAGGTACTGTGATTATTTTCTTCCTTTAATATTGGTGGTGTGCTGCATCGTCAAAAGATGTCAAATGCATAAGAATTTGCTTGTTCAGAGTCTATTTTTTAATATTGATTTTCTTGTAGATGTCGAAGGGTGCAAATTTTATATGGACTAATCATTTTTTTTTCTTTTGTATATTTCTCATAATGTCCATCTTGTGTATAAGATGTCATTTACTGTTTTATACAATATGTGACCATTGATTACCACTATAAGTATCTGCTGCTAGAGAAGAAGTACCTAGAAGGCGTGGATATATCCTTGTGCAAATTTTCTATTCTTGTGTGTTGTAACTGCTGTTTCATGTTTTGTCCTGCTGCTGCTACAGTTTGCATGCCAGCTTGTGGCTCGCTTCTATTCTCATGTGTTGTGACTGCTGTTTCATGATTTATTTTTGGTAATCTTAAATAACGTGTTTAAGGTCTAGGTTGGAAGTTATGTGTTTGCAACGCTGCTGATTTTTGTTAAGTCATTAAAGCATTTATATTGCGAGTTTGAGCTGGTTTATAATTCAACCTTCTGTAATAAACTTGAGCAGTTTTCTGAAAGTGGAAAGAATTAATTTGCGAGTTTTTCATCTTTTCTCTTATTATTTTTCCTTATTTTTTACAAGTCTTCTCGATGATCATTAGTTATTTGATTATTCTGTTTTGCAAATAAGTTATTATCTTCGCATGTGAAAGACATTTGGTTATTGTCCAATTTCATTTTCCAAACCAAGAACAGGGGTTTCAGCATTCTTTGGAATTTGATGACTGATAAGTGAATAAATATTAATAAAAAGTTCCCCACCAGCTCTGTGGCTTCTAATTTTGTATTCTTATTGACTATTGTAGTCCATAGTTTGTGTCTAATTATGAATTTTCAAGTTTCAAATATTGGTCGTCTGAAATATACCATATTGTGTTTTTCCTTGTTGAGTTGTGTTCTGGATCGTAGTTTGCATGTGGATGATAAGGCTCGAAGACTTGTTGCTCAAAGTTCAGCTTTCCTTTTTCAATGTTCATATTTACTGTTGTGACCTGAGCTAAAATCCAAAAGTTGGGGACTGCTTATATTCATGTGCCAGCATGATAGTGTACATTTTTGCTGCATTGTTGATTGAGGCGTGGCATTATTAAGATTGGTTGCTGTTATGTGTATTTTAGTTTGGTCGTTGAAATTTAAATTTACCATGTGGAAATTTTTATTTGTGCCACAATGTGTGATGCCAAAAAGAGTGATTCAAAAAAATTTTCGATTATTGAAAGAAAAAAAAAAGGTGGATATCTTCTCTCACTTAATCATCTGTCTATAGCATGGTTCTTTATTTATTCAAGGTTTTATATTACAGCAGCTTTATGATGGTGACTGTACTGTTATTCAGGCTGCTCTATGGCTTGATAGATTTTATATATATATATTTTTTTTTTGGCATTTTTTTCTTTTTGGTAATTGTCTTGATGATTATCTGATTCAATAAATTCTCCTGAACATTTAAGGCATTGGATACTGTGCTGAAGAGATGCATTCATCTTCTAAGGTCAAGTGAGTATATTTTGTGAATGCTTTAAACTGAAAATTCATTTTATTTTTTTCCCCTTCTCCAGTCTATATTTTTCCTTGTTTACTCCAGGGAATAAAGAAACTTATGGAATATCCATGTCTCATTTCTCTTTATATTGTCCTTGAAGGTTTAGAGAACACTAGTTCAATGTATGATGCTGCTCTTTGTTGTCTGAAGAGTGGCGATTCAATCTTTTTTTATCACATGGATCGTCGAGAGGAAATTGCTTCAATGATACTTCCTCTAGTCTTTGTTGCACGAAAGGTTCTTTTCTTTAGTCTCTACATTTTTATTTTTATTTTTTTACACTAGGTTGTCTGTAGACTCTGTATAGGTGGCAGGAACCTTTTTGGCATTTTCAGCATATGTGCAAGTTGTTACAGCTTTTAGTTTGTCTGTGATGAGTTCAGTATGTTATACTAATCAGAACCTGACATTTGGTGTTAACTACTGCTGGATTATTTTTTCTATTGTGTTTTAATTGTTGATTTTGATGTTTTTATTTTTTCCTCCCTACCGTTTGTCTTTGCATATTGGCAGTAATCTTTCAAGTCTAAATTTTGATGGCGAAATTTAACTTGCTATAAGAAATCTCAAGGGCCTTCAGTCTATGTAGAGTCTTTCGATACTTCATAGTCAGCTATTTGAATTTTTATTTCCTTAAATTGTTGTCGAGTAGAAGCATTGAGAGAATGTGGTAAAATTAAACATTTAAGTTGTGGAGAGGTTATACATTTTTTTGGTAATCTTTGTAAATATTTAAATTTTTTCAATGAAGTATATAATAGGAAAAGTGCTTTAATGAAGAATTTTGAACCCTTCATATCAAATGTCTTAATGTTAAATGAATTTTAAAGTGTTGTTTGACATTTGCTTCTATTTGAATTGTACTATTTAGTAATTATATTCAATTTATAGTATTTGTATAGAAGATACACCATATTAAAATTAAAATGGGTGAGAAACAAAATTACTGAAAAAATAATGCTTATTGTGACGGTATATAGTTCGTCACAGTATATTTAATATGACAGTTTACTATTACAAGACTGTCACATATGTTATATTGTGACGGCTCATACCGGACACGGAATCAATGCATTACATCACTGTTTTCATAAGTGACGGTATTATGATTGTCACAATATATTTAATGTGACGGTTTACTGTCACAAGACCATCACATATGTTATATTGTGACGGAGAATGTCTTATTAAAGTATATTTTAGAATGAATTAATTTCGGTCACACTTAATTTACCGTGACGGTATGCTGTCACAAAACCGTCACTGATGGTTCATTTATGACAGACCATATATTGTCTCTAAAGCCTTGTCGAATGTGACTCGCCGGAATGTCTAAACTTACATTAATAATTATGACCGTGTGATGCCGTCACACAATGTCGTTACTCTGTCACGAATGAACAGTAAGTGGTCACAAAAACCCTTTTGTGTCAGGTCTATTGCGACATGCATGTGACGGGTTAGTATCCGTAACATAAAGTGGTTTTAACGACGATTCTGTCACATATATTACGTCTTGTGACAAATTTACTTCCGTCACAGAAAGCCTTTTTTTTTTTTGTAGTGCATCCTACTGGCACTGGTTCCAAGCTCCTATGCAATGGTAATTGATGAAAAGTAAATGTTGTGACAAATATACCCATTCAAAAAATTATTAAGTTAAAGAAGTGTTTGGATAGTGAGAAAGAAAAGAAATTGAGCGAAAATGTATGCCTAAAGAGAATGAGATGGTGATGGTTGAGGGGAAAAAGTCCCTGCATTGACCAACCTAGTATGATCAAGCACGAAATTGAAACCCGTCACAAAATTGTCACAGAAAAGCGTTGTTGGCCCCACAAAGTCAAGGGCAACTGTGACGGAAATCCGTCACAAAGTCGTGACTTAACTGTTCTTTCATCACGGTTATCTTGCCGTCACAATTAAGTAACAGTGACGTTTAAGGGGTCACAGTTGTGCCATTGTGACGGAAACCCGTTACAATGTCGTGACTAAAACTCACAATTGTCACGGTTGTTTGTCCGTCACATTTAATTAACAGTGACGATTAGCCGTCACTATACTGTCACTATACGGTTATTGTGACGGAATATTAGCCGTCACTTAATCCTTGCCGGCGGTGACTCGTCGGAAAATTACAATGGGTCGGAATATTAGTGACGGATGTTTGCCATCACTAACACTTCATTTTTAGTGACGCTAAACAGTAAACGGTCACTGAAGAGAATTTGTGTCGGGTCTATTGCGAAAGCACTGTGACAGATTAGTTACCGTCACAGTTGGTTGATTATGTGACGAATCCGTCACAAATAATATACGTTGTGACGAATTTGAGTCCGTCACAAAACATCGTTTTTTTTTGTAGTGGTTCCCCATCCCCAAGTGGTATGCCAATGTTAGCCACTGACAAAATTGACAAGAAATCTAAAACAATCTAAAAGACTATACGAAAAGCCAAGAAAAGTGTTTAGACTGTGAGAAAGTAAAAATTGAGACAAAATATATTTTCTGTAAATTGTGTTTAGACTGCGAGAAGAAAATAGTTTGTTTGGAATTTTCATGTGAAGATGCTGAATTTAGGAGGTTATTATTTTAAGCCAGCAGTTGGAAACTGTTTTGGTTTTTGCCTCCGAGTGGAATCTCCATCTTTTTCAATATTCTGGTTGTGTTTTAGCTATTATGGGAGTGGCTCCAGCACCAGTTGGATAGGTTTTGTTTTTTGGGCAAATTTTGTTATGTTTTGATCGTTGTTTGCAGGTGAGGTTGTGCTTCGGTTTTCCTTCTGGGTTTTTTTTTTTTTTGTTCTGAAGTTGTTTGAGTTTTTGAAATATTCTAGGGTTTTCGTTTGCATTTTGGATTTTGGGAAGACGATATTATTTCTGCGATAATCTGTTATAAAGGTATAATTTTTGTTGAAAATTAATCAGTTATTATGGTTCTTTGTAGTGGCTCCAGCATCGTACGGGTTGTGCGCTAGAATCTATGGTTTGTGATAGAAGTAATTTTTTTTCTTTCAGAAATTTGTGGTTTAAGGAGAGTGGTGGATCAAAAGTTTCTTTGAATTACTGGTTTGTTATATTTGGATTACCAATTTTGGATGAAATTTTTTGTTAATTTGGTTTGTTTGTTCGTTAATTCACACTCTTTAAACCGTAAAACTCCAAAATAACATTAAAATGGAAAGTGGATAAAAATTGGATGATATGATATGTGACACTTGTTTCGATTTGATTGAGTTCCCAACCTTCTTGAAATAATTGCAAATGAATCTTCAACTTTGTATAATTGGTTTTTTTAATGCACATCAACATATATTTTTCTAAACTAATACACATATATATAAAAAGAATGATTCTACAATAAAAATATTTTTATTAAATAAAAACTGTCATTAAAAGTACATTTTTAGTTAGACATTTTAAAGTAGTATCATTAAAAATAAACTATTAGGGAATAAAATTTCAAATTTGTCACTAATAACATTTTACCAGTGACAATTCTTATTTGAATAATATAAAATATATTTATTTTGGTTTATATATATATATATATATATATAACTAATTTTAAAACTAACCCAAACAATAATATATACATACAATAATAGTTAATATAACGAATAATATGAATGGCAAACAAGTTTGTTTTTTGTCAATGGAAAATGATAAAATGTTACCACATGACTCATGAAATAACAAATCTATAAATCAAATCCAATTTAATTAGTAGTTAGATTGGATCAGTTTAGTTAATTGGTTTGGCTTAAGCTTTCATTTAATTTTTGAGATTTTTTTACTTTAAATATTTGACATTTTGGCTTTAGGATTAAATTTGTACATTTTTTTAAAACTTAACACATAAATAATAATAATAATAAAAATTTTAAAAATAATTAGGGATAGAGAAAGTTAGAGAATAGAGATAATGCCCCCAACTCTTTTTTAAATATGATTGAATGAATGTAGTTTCACAGTAAAATGGTGAATTGACTCAATTTTCTTTGAAAAACTCAGTGCAGATTGTGAGAAACGAATTCCATGAATACAGGCATGCTTTTCAGAAAAATTGAGGCCGCTGGAGATGTGTTCGTTGATGACAATGTTAACAGAGTACGGAATCTGCCTCCAAGGGGGATCATTAAGGTTAAGTTTTATGCGGCTTGTAGAGAAGTTAATAGTTTTCTAGGGCTGGTGGCTGGAAATGAGGATGGTGAGTTTATTGAAGCTCGGATCTGCAAGGCTAGCACGGATGATCCTTTAGATGTTGAAGTTTTGGTTGTTCAGAAAGCCCTTATGTTGAACTTTCAAAGTGAATGGAGGATATTTTTTATGAAACTGATGCCAAGATTGTCGTTCACTGCTTAAATGGCGGAAACACAGAGAATATTTATTGGTCAATTAAGCCAATTTTTAATGATATCTTTAGGTTATGTAATTTTTTTGAGAATGTTTGATTTTCATGGTGTAATAGAAAATTCAATAAGTTTGCCCATGAGACTGCTAAATGGGGAGGCATATAATGATTTTTCTACTTTTTTGAGACATGATTTATATCCTCAGTCTTTTTTGGATTGCCTAGCTCGTGATTCGAGCTAACTTTCTTTCTATTTGTAAGCCTTCCTTTTGGTTTTCATATAAACATTTTTTCCAGCAAAAAAATGGTGAATCTACCAAATAAAAATAAGTCATATAATAAAAAATATTTTTTTAAAATTAAAAAGTAATTTGTTCAGTTTGGATCAGATGTATCAATTTTTGACCCTAGCAACCTAACTGAACCGATCCAATTACCGATTTTTTAATAATACTAAAATAATCGATCCAAACAAGTTAGATTAGATTGGATTGGTCTATTTCATCGGTTGATCAATTTTTTTGCAAATGACTCATGATAACTCAATTTAATAATTTCATAAATTCCAAGTAGATGTGCAAAAATGGACGGGCAGCACGAGCATAGCACGCTAAAATTGAGCACAGAACGAGCACGGTACGTTACAACCATGCCATGTTGAGCACAAAGCATGTAATGGACCATGTCTAGCAAGACACAAATCTATAATGGACTAGGCATAGCACATGCACGTGACAGGCGAAGCACAACATAGGCACATGATGGGTCAGGCACGGCACAAGCACATGGAAAGCCACAAAAATATGCATACTAACAATTTGGCCAATATACAAACTTAACACAATCCAAACAATAATAAATAATTTATCATATAAAATTTATTGTATAAAAATTTATTTTACAATAATAGACTATATGAAATTACTTTATCAAAATCTTCACATGGAAATTGATAGATTTATTAAAATTATTTCAATTTATTTTTTTAAAATATAATAAATTATGTAATTTAATCATATAAATATGCATATTTATCAGTTTGTCACTATATTAATAGTATTTTATATTTATATCATAAACATGAGTCAAATTTGAAAAAAATTAAGTTTTAGTTTATTTATTTTTGGTTACTAGCGTTTAATTTGTTTTTTTAAGGAAAATAATTTTTATGGTTATTAAGTATTAACATTTAAGTTTGTTATTACTTATATTTTGCCAATTTTTTCTCATAATTTTTTATTTTATTTTTTTAGTTTTAAATATTTATTGTGGTATCTACCAATTAAAAAATAAAATATATTATTTTATTGTTAATTTAATTTATTTTTAATAGTTATTTTTAATAAATTTTATCCAGCTATATAATTTATATTATAAAAAAATATACAAAATATAAATGACATAGGCACGACCCGTGTCTAACACGAGCACGACATGTGCCAGACACGAATATGGCACGAGCACATAAATGCTTGGGCCCATAGTACGCTTAGCACGACACGAAAACTAAATGAGTCAGTACAAGCATGCCACGAAAAATAAATAGGCTGGCACGAACATGACACGAACACAAACGGATCAGCTTTTAAATAGACCGGGCCAGCACGGCCCATTTTACACCTTTAATTCCAAGTCATGACATCAATTTTCAAATAAGTTGGATTGTTTTATACTGAGGGGATTAAATTCATGATCTTTATGACCCTTTAGCTGAAAATATATATAATTGCATTTTTGCTGACCCACCTCAAAATAAATAAAAAAGGCTATCCAACTTATTATTTTTTCTGAATATTCCAATTTGAAGTTTCCCTAATTTTTATTCAATCTGTTAGAATTTAAAAATTACTAATAGCACCTCTACATGGATTGTGGATGAAATTATTTTGAAAAGTGTGAGTAAAATTATAAAAGAAAAAAATAATTATCATTTGAAACAAGAGAAATTGATGATATTTTTTAAACCAAAAGGGTTAAATTGTGTTTAAGCAAATGAGATTAACCTCTTTTTTTTTAAAATAAAAAATGAAAAATTCAACACTTTATTCGACTGACAGAGGCATGATATTTCCTCCTCATCTTGAAGAAGTGACAGCTTTAATTTGCTTCATTGTTGGTATGAATCAAATATAGTTCATAAATGTAGCGCAACGCTATCACTTGAGCTGCAACTAAGTTACACATATTTTGTACGCTGAAGAAAATAAAGAGTCGAGAGAAAACAACGCCAGACAAAATCCAAACGCTTCAGGCTTTTTTTTTTCCTTCAGAGATATTTTACAATCAGTCAGTTTTTCCTGATGACACTGGCTTCAAACCATGCTTCAATGCGGCATTCCATACAAGGTCAATTCTGTCTACATCAATAGCCCCAACTTCATGGTGAGTCCAGCCTTCTAGTGCATGAACCACTCCACCAGCATGGCATGCATGTACTACTCCTCTGTCCATTGTGTACTGTGAAACCAAAATTTAACAAAACCCATCAAATAAAACTCATATATATATACTTACATAGTATATATTATATGCATATCATTTATCTTTCACCAATATGCCCAATTGGAGGTATATATAAACAGGCATAGACATAGCCATAGCCAATTTTGTGAATTATCCTGCCAAGTTCTATACATATTGATAAAGTGGTCTAGGAAATTGACAAACTGTGTTACTTCTAACATGAAATGAAAAAGTATGGCTCTGTATATTTTTGAATCATAGTGCTATTTCTGTTTCTGGTACTCTAGAGTATTGGTTTGCTGGAAACACAAGCACAAACGAGCAGGAAGACAGAAAAACAAGCTGTATATTTAATGTATGAATAAAGAACTTAAATTTTTACCTCACAATTTCCAAGCCCTTCAACATCTTCAGGTAATCTCATGGCTGCAAGGTCACCATAAGTGCAATTTCTTCTGAAAGGCAAGACAGGTGGTACAACAAATTGATGAAAATGGGTTCCACTAGGAGCCCAACTTTGCTCTCTTGGTGTGATCCATTTGCCAACTATCCATGTCTATCATTGGACCAAATAAAAAAGTAATACATTTAGAGGGAGAAAGATTCTTCTTCTTGGGAGCAAATAGGTAAAATTATTTTTAAAAAGGAAGACATAACCAAACAAAAACTCATGCAAATATTAACTGTGCTTTGGGATATACTAGTCCAAAATTCAACGGTACACATACCTTACAGTTTCTGGCTGCTTGATACTTTGTGACTTGAACTAGATAACTTTGACAATCTGCTGGAGCTTCCTTCTGAATTTTTTGAAATCTTTCTGTTGATAGAGTCAGCATCTGCATTAAAATGATTAATCCATTAAAAAACCATTGCAATATATGTGGAACAATATTTCAGTTCTACGTCGTATTATCATCGTTGTCTTTGCTATAAGCCTTTATTGAGGTGTCCTACACATACCCAATTTGATCAAACAAAAAGGTCCCACTAGAAAAATGGAAAGGGACAACATAGGCGCTAATAAGTTGAAAACCCAACAAAAATATTATTGCCCCCATGTTCATTGCATTGCTATGCTCATTTTTCCTGTACCTAACCAAGGATATATTGACTATATGTATAGGAGATGGAATTTTCTTTAGAAAATGTTAAATCATTGAAAAAGGCACATAGCATGTGTTATATATATTTGTTGGGTGGAAAACTAGGTAAATTTCATGGTTCTATGCTGCAATGGTGTTAATACATCTATCTTTAACTTTTAAGACTTTAAAAAGACTTACCAGGACCCTGACTTTTCTTCTGCAAAGGTAGAGTGCAATAGCTCTTCCAAGCTTGGAAGTAGCTCCTGTTAAAAACACCTCTGTAACATCCTTTGGGATCTCATTTAGAATCACAGCAGCAGTTAAAGTGTTTCCATGGACAACTCGAACATTGAGATTCGGGTGCTTGTTCACGAAGAGTGTTCCACCGCCATTCAGAGATTCATTCTACAAATAAAGAAACTCAACAAACATTAGTTTAATTGTATGCAAAAGATTAGTCAAGATAAGTTGATCTTTAAAGGGGTAAACGTAAAAATAAGTAATACAAACCAAAGTGCAAGGAAATCTTCTGATTTAATTAGCTTTAATTGAAACAACTCAATGAAAGAAAGCAATTCATTCAATTATTTATACTTTGCACCCAACCCTTGAAAGAGGTAATCATCTTGACTTTCATGTGAGAGAGTTTAGCCAATGAGAAATGAGTAAGAAATTGGAAAATTGATTCATACTATTTGACCCATGACCTTCAGTCAAACTTTTTGTCTATACTATGATATCATCCTCAACCCTCAAGCCTGTGGGACAGAGTGAAAAAAGTCATTCCCTTCATTAACCAAACCTAAAATCAAACAAAACTGTGTTCCTCAAAAATCTTATCAAGTTAAAACCAAAAAAATAAAAAATAAATTCTAACTGCACAGAAAAGGGTCAGCGGATCTGTACACAAAACGAGGCTCAGAGAGCCAGTGATTCACATGGGGATTGGTTACAGGACTAGAATCTCATAGCAACAGAAAATGAACATGGATGC
The DNA here is from genome assembly GCA_003254975.1 of Ochetophila trinervis. Taxonomy (NCBI): domain Eukaryota; kingdom Viridiplantae; phylum Streptophyta; class Magnoliopsida; order Rosales; family Rhamnaceae; genus Ochetophila; species Ochetophila trinervis. The sequence goes on from QANX01001271.1 coordinate 53,397, forward strand.
ATTTATAAGTTACACACTCTTGAAGGAGGCGTTATATGTCATGATTTGAGATATGTAGACAAGATTCCAATGAAGTATTATTGGCTCATGTGAAGAACTGTTCCTATGCAAACGGGAAGACAGAATGGGCTCACATGTATAGAGGAGTAATGTGGACCCACTGGAAAATAATGGCGCTTCACAGCAATGTAGACCTAATGATAGCTTCACAGTAGGTAACGCTTTAATCTTGGAAATCCACGTGTGAAAAGAAAAAAAGGAAAAAAAATTGCTGTTCTATGCCAAGAATGAGTATATTTTAGAAACTGACATATAGACAGCAAGATATTGCTACAAAAACCCTTCGAGCTTATATATAGATCTCCTCTGAATTAAGAAGGGGAAAGGAAAGTTTGGCTGAATAAGCGATCCTAATTTCACATGGTTGGTTCATTGGTTATGTCCAGTCTTCGTCGGTGGTTCTTAAACATCCTTTTTAACACTTAAATGCTAATGTTAGTTGCAAGCCACGAACAGAAACAAGAAGACCATGGTGTGGTGTATGACAGGTCACGAATGAATATAAATTGCAGTGATGTTACCGTGTCTGAATACTTCGAAAGTGAAAGCTTTCAGATTTTCATTATTGAATTCTAAATGAAGGTCAGGACTGATTACCTTTCAGAATATTAACTCCCCAAACAACCATGATCAGAATTCAACAGAAGCCAATTGAATATATCTAGATGTAAAAATAAAAGTAATTGAAACAGAAGACACCGACCTTATTTAATGCAGCAAGGCTAAGGACCTTAACTCCCAACTTATCAGCTCTGAGGATGGCTTTCTCTATATGCATATTGATGCCGTCTGTAGCAAATGGTAAGAAATACTGCATAGCAAGGCATTTTTAACAAGTTTACAGGAAAAATAGTTAATATATATATATATATATATTTTTCAAAAATTTAGGTGAATAAGTGATGATCATTGCACAATATTGATAAGCAGACCTGAAAGCCATAACGAGGCACTACCCATGTCTGATGCAACCTGCCCCTGATGTTGTAAAAGGTGAGTAGAAAAGTTTTAGACCAAGCCCACATTGCTAGCATAACCATAAAAGTTATTGACCAAATGGGCACCAAAAAGAGCCTCATTGTGTATGGCGTTGAGGAAAACGATCGGAAAACAAATGGAACATGCATTGCTGATGACACATCCACAACATGGGCTAGGAACACGAAATCCGGTACCCTGCTGTTTTTACCTGCATAGGTATATTTACAAGATTTAGAAAAATGTAAAAATGTCCATTCCTTGAAATTAAGGGTGTGCAGGAATTGTATCTTGTGAAATGTATGGTGGAAATAACATAAAAAATCTTTATCAAGACATTTTAAGATCCAATACTGCTCTGAAAATGACCGCTGAACCCACCTGCATTCAAACTCATGTTCTTGTGTAATTCCCAGGACCTGCTGTTCAGGGTCTTCCCAAATGCATCAAAGAGAGGCATAAAAAGGCAGAAATTGGTGTCCATTTCAGAGTGATGTAGGCTATGGTATCTGCATTTTGACACCATGCAAAAGAAGGTCATTTATTTCTAGCAAATTCTGTTGGGGGATAATACATATTGATCAACAACTGAATTTGGTTATCAAAAGCGTACATATCAACCACTGAATTTATTTTATCTACCAACTTGGAAACAAATCGTGAACCTACTTGGTTTTTTTAGGTGATATTTTGAATTGGGTTTCTCAATTTATCAAAACATTGCCAACTAGCTATCTCAGTGGTGAAGAAAAAGTACCACTAATCAAATGATCATACTATCAAAAGCAAAAGGTGCCAGATTTTTTGGCTACTTTATTTATTATGAAGTCTACAAAAATATTACTTTTCAAAAAAATAATAAAAATATTTGATCTGTTTTATTAAGTCAATAACAGATCACCTGCTTAACTCGAAAATAAATAAATAAATAAATGAAAGGCAATATTAGAAGGTTTCTTCTTAGGTAAGAAGCTGAAAAAAAGGTAAATTGCATAGATAAACTACCTTCATTCTTGTGTGGTTAAATTACCATCAAGGATATTCAGAGGCATAAAATATGCAACCACTAGTTCTCAGATAAGTTCTAATAATAACTTTGATATAATGTCACAAGCCAAGTTTAGAAATGAAATCAAAGCCAGTATACTAGTAGTGCTGGTTAAAATTACTTACGTTGGAGTATATACAAGATATCTGAGAAAAGGAATTTTCTCGAACATCTTATGTGGAACAACTTCAACATTGCAATGCCCCAAGCATCTGAGAAAATCAAAAATGAAAAGATAGCCATAGAACAAGCTTATTGATCCATATCCAACCGCACAAGCCCCAAGTATTGGTATTCCAATAATTATGCTCAAAATCAGATGCTCCAAGAATGTTGCATTTCCAGCTGCAACCCAAAAAAATAAAAACCCATAAATTATTTATCAGCATAAATCAAAATCAAAGAAACCATATAAATATATATATATATATATACATACGTACGGGTATTGCTTGCTTTTACCTGTAAAAGGCTGGGGTACTGGAGAAGAATGGTGGAGGGAATGGTAATGGGTAAAAAGATAGCTTGAATGGAAACCTCTATGAACCCAATAATATAGAGGCTCTGAAACTCCGATATGGAGTATCAGAACTATGGCAAAGCCTTTTGTATTCCACAGGGGAAGATTTTCATGAAATGGGAAGAGATAGCAGACCAAGGATCCCATAAGAACATGAAGAATTAAGAAATTATCCCTGTAGGAAAAAAAATTCAAATAAATATATATATAGACATATAGAAAGTTGGATTTGGACCAACAGCAATTCTGCTTTTAATGTAATCAACAGTTGGTTGCCATTTTCATGAAGTTTTATTCTATAACTAGCAAATACTATATATGATAGGAATTTTACTACCAGTCCCATTCTTTATCAATCTGCTTGAAATCAACACCTTTCTGGTCAATCCGTCTATTTCTCGTTAGGAAAAGCATGTTAGTATAAACGGCCCATTGCTGATAAACACTGGCTCTAACAAATCCTATTAGCAGAATATGCAGACACCAGGTAAATTTCAGCGTCTCCTCTTGAATGATTGGATAAAATGCTTTTGCAAACAAAGGTCCAAGTAGCAGATACTGTAAAACCAAAAACAAAACCAATAAAAGGGAGATTAACAAAAACAGAGGAACAATTTAACCATAGATTAATGGAAAGCATGATTAATTTTTATTTTTTTTCTTCTGGGTTTTTTGTACCTTGAAGATTCCCAAGTTGTCCCAAGGCCAAGCTGACAAGAATGCAACCATTTTTCTTTTTCTTTTCTTTTTTTACCTTCAACAAAGGGCTATACCAAAATATCCTAAAAACTTTTTCGTGTATACTTTTTCTTTTTTGGGTGCTTTCTCGGCAAAATGACGAATATCCGTACTACGTATGACCAAAAAGTATAAGCTACAGCCAAATATGAAACAGACCCAGATGGCCAATTTGAGAGAAGAAAAGCAAAATCCCAAGATAGAAGGAGCTTCTTGCCTGCAGAGTTTGAAACAGAGACAAAACAGAGAGGCAAAAAAAGAAAAAAGGATAATAGTAAGCTTAAAGCGTTTCACTTGCCGTTTTGAAATTGCACTTTTTGAACCTCTCACTTGATGACACTTTATGATCTTTCTCCACCACTACCCCAACCTCTCAAAACCCACCTACTTATAGCTTCCAAAAATCTCAAAATGTTACATCCCTACGGTTAAAGCTCACTTTCAGACTTTCAGTATTGTATTTTTATTTGTATAAAAATATAAATAAATAATATTATTACAATTTGTGTGTCCCTCTTGGAATGGACGGTCGTAGTCATAGTTTTTCATTAATCAATCATGACAGAGAGAGTGAAAGAGTTTGTTTTCTGTACGCGTTCTCACATTGAAACTCTCACACCGCCCACCCCAATGCAATGTATATAACTCTTCAGGCACAGCTGGAGCAATATGGTCTGAGCCTCTGCCTCCCCCAACATTTAATGGCTTATGGTTAGTTGGCGAGTAGTAGAGGGCAGGCAGGAGGGTTATACAGTATTTGGGAAGAAAAAAACTTATATACTGTGCGTAGGCAGTGACACGTACGATTCATAATAATTGGATATTTTATTGTGTAAGACTTTACAAAATTTTTTTTTTTATGAAATACAAATTTTATTTTATAAACGTTGCGAATTATCATGATATAATTTTATTTTATTTTAAATTAAAGAGAAAAATTTAATCATAAGGTTTTGAATCTAAAATTTAAAATTATCACCGATAATCTTTGTCAACTGAACTATCTCACAGAAAAACTAATACGCTAGATGACGTAATAATATTATTTTCATGCAAAATTTTCTTGTGCTTAAAGAGGCTGGTTTGCAATTTCTCAAACTCCTGTATTTCCTTCCGTCACCTTTTATTTATGATTTGAACTTAATTTATAGCAAAAGTACCCTTTCTGATATCCTAATTGTCTGGGGAGAATTAAGCACTGTTTAATTACCTCTTAAGAACTAGCTAGCTAGACCGGTGCCTAATTGATGGGATAGATTGCCTGGTTAATTGGTTTTGAATGAGATATATGTTCAGTTAGGAGGCATTTTGTCACACACATTTTTGATGTGTTTATATATATACAATAATGATATGCTAAGAATATATTCTCAACATAAAATGAGAATAATTCACCAAAAAAAAAAAACATAAAATGAGAATATATTAATTTAAAAATTTGACGTCAATTAATGATTTAATAAAAAAGCTAAAATGAACTCCACATAGAGGTCTGGTCCATATTGTGTTACTAAGAGTGCTCAGCATATACACAATCAGTTAGCACAGAAATTAGGTGCTGTAACTTACAATGTATTGCCATTTTCCCAATTTTTTTAATTTTTTTTTCGGTCAATGCTATTGCAATTGCTAGCTCCAACTGCTCATAATATACAGTTAATAATGGTGTATTTCTTTTTATTTTGCCATCGAATATATCCCCAAATGAGATAATAATAATAATTTTGATAAATTGATAATCCAATTCAAGACTTGGCTGGCTCACGTAGAATCAATATCATATATATTACCCTATTAGTTGTAAACCGTTAAATTTATACATTTTATAGGTAAGATGATATTTATCAAAAATCAATATTGTTAAATATCTTGCTATATAAAACCAGTCCCGCTCGCTTATATTATTCTTTGTACTTCTCCTACCAGACATTCAAACTAGAAGACCAAGGGAAAAAATAAATAAATAACAAAAGGAGAGAGAGAGAGAGAGAGAGAGACTTTCAAACATATTTATAACCCTAGCTTCTTTTTTCTTTTTCTTTTTTATGATCAGCAACTAGTAATTAATATGCCTTCCAGACTTTTTTTGGATGCGTGGAACAGAAGAAAATATTATATGATAGAAACGATATATTGCGGCCAAAGAGCAAAATATGGAAAGTAGAAAAAAATAAGGTGGTGAAATTGAGCAAAATTATTAAGATTTTTTTTTATTACAAATTTGAGAATAAAATTTTATAGTAGAAAAATTTAAACTTCTAACCTAAAAGTGTAATTTCAATTATTTTACTTTCGGCAAAACTTACAATGCAAATTATTGAAATTTCTAAAAAGATAAATTAACTTGGCAGTTCCCAATACTACTCCGGGTGAGAGATTCATGTATATTGTGTGGTATGGGTATGGAGCAACAACCCAAGGAGAAGCTTTAATTGTTTTCCTGCCCACTAGCCCAAAATGATGGAACTCAGAACTACTTCTATTTTATTTTTATTTTTATTTTTACTTGTTCAAAACCTCACGAAACTCATGAATTAATTTCGAAATTCTCTTCTGTTTTTGTTTTTGTTTTTCCCATAGATTATTTCATAAATTTGGAAAAAGAAAAAATGGGAAGATTTGGTAGCCTACTCACCGACCCACCCCCATCACCGATGCTCTTATGCTACAATATAAAATAAAGATTTTTGTACTACCGTACATATAAAGTTGATGAAAGGAAAGGTTATCAATTGTAATAACAATATATTATATATCAATGGCGAACCGATTTAATGTTGTTATTTGGAAATGAAAATGAGAAGGATGTATGTTTGGGCAACGCATGGAATCGAAGAATGGACGGCTTGTCTCTCAATTAATCTTCTCATCAAATCACGGACTATTTAGTTTTTTAACTTCCCCACCGCATACGTATGCTGTAATATATATGGTAAGAATGAAACGAGAACTTTACAGTAATATGATAAATCATATCATTTTATTGATGTAATATGACAAATAAAAAATAATTTATATTCACAAAATTCTTACGACATGTTCTAAATGTAAAATGAAAGCGTGCTGATGCATCATTACATCAGTCGATTTAAAAATAAAAATTATTAACATCCAGATAATTTGAAAGTTTATATAATCTAGATCAAATGATGGTATTTTTAATTTTTAAAATCAAGAATAAGTAGGCTTGATTATCTAAAATTGAATTATATATCTTATCAAATTTGTCAAATAACCAAATATAATCCAACAGTTGTAAATAATTATGTTTTTTTTTTTAGATTTCTTCACCTGGACACAACTGTATATAAATATATGTATATTTAAAATTTAATTGATAATTTATTTTTTATAAACATTGATTATGTAAAATCTAAAGATAAGCTAGCGGATCCAATTACTAAAGGTTTGTCTAGAGAGCAAGTCTATAAATTATCGAGGAGAATGGGATTAAAGCCTAAACATAACGAATCATCATAAACGAAAACCCAACCTAACTGAATGGAGATCCCAGGGTCTAGGTTCAATGGGACAACGTAAGTAATGAATGATTCACAATAAAATACTGTGAAGTATTGCTAGAGAAAATACTTCTTTCCATTTCTAAGGTGAAACAGTATTACCTGTAGTAAGTATTAGGATAAGCTAAACTTTTAATGATGTCTATATCTTAGAAATCCAAGTGGAATATTGCAGGATATTCCTTATAGACAGTCACCTATATAAGTATAGAAGTGGGACCGCTTCTATGAGAATTACTAAAGGCATAATTTTCTAAAGTACTTATGAAAACCAAGTTGTTCAAGGCCAAAATGAACACAACAATGAGAACAATTTTGTGCTGAAAATAAGTTGTGTGATGGTTATTGTCTTAGTTTACACCAATGATTGACAATTCAAAGCATTATGCATATTGATCGACTAGTAAACTCGATAGCTATTCACTAAGGAAGATTCAAGGCTGAAAGCTATCTATCCTGATATAATTTATTTTCGTTAAATTGTCTCTAGTGTTTGCATAGTCATGTTACATTAATTTTTATTCATGTGGGGATTGTAGGGATTTTGTGAATATAAATTATTTTTTATTTGTTTTAAGTTAAATATATTTATTTAATTATTATTTGTAGTAGAGTTTCACGGAAAATATACAACATTTAATGGAAAATTGTTTTTGTTGGAAACAATACGTTGTTTAGTGGAATGTTGTCTCTGTTGGAAACAATACGATGTTTTTATCTTTGGAGCAGTATATGTTTCCACAAAAGGGTGCAAGCTCTGCCTATTTAAACGCTCTGTTTTCTACGTTTTAAACAGACAAAAACAAAAAAAAAATAAAAAACAGAGTATCATTCATACATAAATCTGCATCAAAAAGAGAGAGTTTTTCATAGAATTGTTCGTTTGTTTCTGGGAATTTGGAGTGCTGCTATTCCTGGAAGATAGTGGTTGTAGCTTGGGAGACATTCGCCATTAAAGAACCGGTTAGCACCTCTGCGAGGCAAAAATTATCTTAAGGCCAGAGAATTTAATTCTTGCCTCCACTCAAAACTGGTTTTTCTTTCATCTCTTTGTTTTTGCATTGTTCTTATTTAAATTGTTTTGTTACACAGTAAAATTCTATCAATCAGGATTTACACATGTTTCTAACATATACCATTATTATTATATATATATTATTTTATTTTTTGCATACAATATCTTTTCCACCATTTAAAAAAAAAATTCTTATTGTGTTACTCAATTATGATATTTAAATTGAGAACATTATCATTTGATACGGACTATATATATATATATATATTCAAATTATCTGGATTTTAATAATTACAATTTTTAAATCTACTGATATTATAACTCGCTAGAACACCATATTACAATGAAAAAGTGTTTAATTAATTCTAACATATAACCTTACTCTATATATATACATTTGCATATTATATCTTTCCCACCATTCAAAAAAAAAAAAACCACCGTGTTACTCAATAATGCATATTATATCTCTTCAGCCATTTAAAAAAAAAAAAATTATTGTTTTACTCAATAATAATATTTAAGTTGAGGATGTCATTATCGGAATTCGGAACTGCATATATATATACATTGAAATTATGTGGATTTTGATATTTCAATTTTTAAGTCGATTAACATTATGATCCTATTTAGTAAATTCGCCAATAATATGCAAATAATACGTTTACATGCATATGAACTTTTTTTTAAAATATATTTTTCATATTGATTTCAGTTATACTGAAAAAAAAATGTATTTTTTTTAATTAAAAAATTTAAAACACATATAATACTTTATCTCATATAAAATACGTCAAAAAAAGTTAAAAAAAATATAAAAATATAGAAAAAAAATCTATTTAAAACTCTTTTATCTGTTAACGACTTTTAACTACCCTCTAAAAGTAATGTATCAATAGTTGTGCAAGAATTTTCAAAGTATATGTAAACTTTCTTTTCAATTATATTATATAAAGTCTAACTAGTTTTTTTTTTTTTTTTTAAAAGTTAAAGTCTAATTAGTTTAGATTTTTAAAATAACTTAATACGTACTTATTAGAAATAATTTTTAATTGATTCGTAATTTTGTTATGGCTCCACTATTGTTAGCTTTTTGTTCTTTTTTAACTTTTGATATTAATGAAATATCATGATTGGATTACATTAGTGACAATTTTAATTTTAGTCTTAATCTCGGTTTCTTTTTCTTTTTTTGTTTATCTAGTGAAATGTTCTTAATGTTATGTGACTTATATAATTAAACTACAATATTAAATATTTGTTGGTTGCTTACATTGTTTATTTATTTTTATTATAGATCAAATTATTATATTTTATTAATAATAATAGTTTTTGTTATGTATATAAAAATAATAATTTATTTTAATAAATACTAGATACTAGATTTTTATCTTTGTATTTTTCATTATATAATATATTATACACAAACATTTATAAATTTGTCATTTCGTTATTTTTTAGCCTAATTTATACAGTAATCTTTTATTTTAACAAACGATTTATATATATATATATATATATATATACGTATGTATTTTTGCTGTCCTATATTTTATTAACTATGGATAGGACACATCATCACACTTCCATCTACATTGGGCATATACTTCTAACATATAATATTACTCTATACATACACATGCATTTGCATACATTTGCATATTATATCTAATACCTGGTCGAACCTAGTATTTAAAATTATGTTTTGTGTTATTACTAGGTCAAATCTATAAATACATTAATTTAAAAAAAAATCTACAAATACACTCAATGATATTGACTTCAAAGTGCAAACTAATTTATGAATATTTAATCAATAATGCCTTGTGTACCATTTAATTGAGTGAAATGGAAAATTCGAATAATAAAATTTATAACTGTCATCTCTGCAACCTCTAGCTTCAGCAATTTAACTGTAATATTGTACTATTTGTTTGGCCATGTATATCAAATAAGATATAATCTTGTGTCATGGATTTGTTATTTGATCCTTCAAGCTTTGCGGCTTTAATTGCTATTCTGACCTTTTGTATGCAACTAAGTAAGCTTTTTTGCCCACTAAGAAGAGAAAGCTAAGCAAGCAAAAATAGAACACAGGAGTTTGGGAGAATGAAAGTATATTGCTTGAAAAAAAAGATTTACAAAGAGACTTTGCTTGAATGTTTTTGGATTTTCCAGGATGGTTTGGCCAAATGAGGCCTCCACCTATTTATAAGCAACTAAAAATGATCCTACGGCTAGAAATAATTTAATCCTACGGTGGAGATTAAGTCTCTAGGATTCTCCACATAAATATCTAAGATATTTACATGATTTATGAAGCAAGCCTAGAGTTCTCCATAAGCTTCCATAATATTCCACACAACTCTAGGAGCTCTTAAGTTCTTCATAACATTCTACAAGATTTCACACACCTCTAGATTTCTCCATAGGCTTCTAGAAGATTTTATACCATTCTAGAGAACTCTGGATTTCTCTACAAGCTTCTAGAAGTTTCCACTCGATTCTAGAGAACTCTGGATCTCTCCATAAGCTTCTAGAGAATTCTTGATTTTTTCCAAGTGTGGAGAATGCTTACCAAGTGTTTAATGAAATGCCAAGCTTACGTCGCCCACCAAATGTTCGATGAAATGCCAAGCTCGTGACACTTGGTACACCAAATAAATTGTGGTCATTTGAAAACGAACTCAAACCCTGTTTAGGGAATTTCTAAAAAAGTCAATTTCAACTTCAGTTTTTGAAATTTGATTTAATTCAAATTTAGTCATTCATATTTATGATAATATATATGTAGCTCCTATAAACATGTGTATTACTATTATACCATTTATTTGAAATATATATTTCTTTTTCAATAATAGTTGGATAATGGTATAATAATAATTAATATGTCTGCAGAGACTGTAAATGTATTATCATAAACCTAAAATACTAAATTTGATTTAAATCAACTTTCAAAAGCTACAATTGAAATTAACCATTTCTAAAAATACCTTTCAAATACAAGTGGTCAAAAAGAGTATTTGTATAAAGGCTTCAATTGAGAACTTAAAGTACTTTCAATACGAATATAAATTATCAAAATAAACCTCTCATATAAATAATAAATATAATATATTTTACAGCTATTGTTCTCTAAGAGCATTTTCAATTGGTTATTGGAGTTATAAAAAAAATTTACTTTTTTCTTTTCAAATTCTTCAAAATGATTATAAAAAAAAAAAAAATTTAAAAATTATGATCTTTAAAATAAAAAATATTATTAAAGATGCTCTAATAGTAAAATCTACAATAAATATCAAGCAAATACGGTCTAAATATTGTCAATGTGATTTATTTGTAAAAAGTATATTAGACATTATAAACTTTTTTAAAATGCAAAATTTTTTTTAAAAAACTATATTTTTAAAAATTTACTATATATTTATACAATCTAAATATAAACAAAATCAATTTTTGTACGAGTTAAAGACCATTTTAAATTCACTGCTCTTAAATTGTATGTGCAGAGCAGCACATAATTGCATTTGCAGCACTTCTTTTCCTTCTCACCCACCTTTTTTTTATTTTTTTATTTTTTAATTCACTGCTCTTTAAATTGTATGTGCAGAGCAGCACATAACATTTGCAGCACTTCTTTTCCTTCTCACCCACTTTCATTTAAGGTTTTTTCTTTTTTTTCCTACCAGTTAGGAATTAAACCCACCAAACTATCATTAATAATATTGATGGAACATATTTTATTTAAACCTATAAGTTATTGGGTGTATGAGTGGATTTCATCCGTGTATATATATATATATATATATATATATAATCTGATTATGATATGGATATTCACATTTTTTTTTAATTGTCACTATTAACTTATTATTAGTGACAATTTACAATTAAAAAGACAAATATACACATTATAAAATTTTCACACATATATATATACACAATCAAGTAATTATAAAATATATTTGACAATATAAAATGATAATCATCATTAGTTATTAAAGATATTTTGTTATTAATTTGTTAATAGTATATTTTTAATAACAGTTTACATTTTTAAATTTTTAAATATATTTTATAATAGTTTAACTGTATATAAATATGTGTGTACATATATCCTCACAACGACACTTGTAAGCGCAAGCAAATTATGCACGGAAGTATAGGTAATTGCTAAGTTTATCCATCCATTGAAGTTTTTCTCCTAGAATAATGCTAATGGATAGTTCATGCGAAAGTTTAGGCACTCTTAAAGTTATCCTCTTAACTATGAGTACCCTAGGGAAAGGTGATTTTCTGGTCTCCATCATTACATTAACGAAATTAGAGAAGTAAACATAATATTAAAACACGCAGCACACATAGAAAGAGTAGAAATTAAAAGAGATAAGAGATTAAATAAAATAAATAAGAGGTTTAACAGAGTTCGGCAATCAATATAATCTCTACGTCCACCAAGTCTGTCGACACTCAAAAATCCTATGTTTAAAGTTTTACAATATTAAAATATTTTCTTTATATGTATTTTGACGACTCTCTTTTTCTATGACACACTGTCACAAAAGAAAAAAAGAGTGCATATATATTAATCCTAGGATATAATAGCCATTTAGAATAAAAATCTTAATTTTATGTATATTCGCACGTTCAAAATCTCCTATTTGAAGACTGAAAAACATAAGCAAACTTTCTTCCTTAAATGATTTATGAATACGGTGCGCACAACAGTTCTCATCAACCTCCAAGACCAACTAAAGTTACGCACAAGTTTGGTCAACATATATATCATCAAAAAATTTACTACTATGCATCTTTACAAGTGTTAACATATCAGCCTCAAATAAACAGTCTGATGAAATGATAATGAACATTTATATTACCAACAGGGGTTAGGCGTTTCTACAGCTCTGATACAGCCCAGGTATGCTCGAGACACACAAAGCCACACTCCTGGGCATACAACAGTCTCATGCCTCTTAGAGCAATATCAGAACAGAGAAAAACCTGAACTACTACAAGATCAAAAGACTAATGCATTTTTTGGTGCACCAGATCCCTTTCGCAGGGCAAGTGCAAAGCATACTCATAGCATCTCTGTTGATGATGAACAAGACATAGTAAAGGAACTTCGAGAAAGAAAGAAGAGAAACTAGCCGGACATTTTGTAGATAGCAAACCACACAATTTTATTTAATTTTTCCTCTGCTTACAACCGGAAACAAGAACTCCTTATATAGGAGTAGGAAAGCTAACAACCATCATTATAAAATACTTTTACCTAGGGTAAAAGCAAAAGAGAAAAGCAAAAACATAATTATTACACTCTGAAAAGCAAAAGCAAAAGCAACCGAAAGAAAGAAACCTTGAACAGGAGAGTCACATGCTATTCTGACTAGGGGAGATGTTAAAGTTCCTGTAGTCTGAATCGTCTGAATCAATGGACCCCATTCCCATATTTATCTTCCAATCTTTGTAGGAGCTAGACTGTGGGCTAGATGGGCCGACATTCATGTCAATATCCTCATTTGGGTCTTGAGAGTCCTTAAAGTATTCTGGAGGAACTTGAGAGAGCTCTTTGGGCCTATCCAAAGGAATGTTGTCTGCAGGATTTTGGTCTGTGGAAATAGATGGGCCAGGCATAGATGGGCCTGGGTCATCAGGGCTTTGATAATGAACAATGAACACCTCATCTGGACCAATGTTGTTAATTTCCATAAGCATGGTTTCAAGCTCAAGCCTTGAGATGGTAGAGATCCGTCTGTTATGAATAGTGGTCCATTCATAAGTCATTCCCTGAGGCCAACAGTTGTGGGTGATTTTGTTGAAATAATATGGTCTGTGGAGTATAAAGACAGAAGACATCTCCTTCTGTTTTTCTAGAGGTTGAGCCCAAATATGTTTATGTTGAAGGATTTTGTAGAGTTCTTCTCTCCACCAGGTAAGACCGTAAAACCATTCCAAAAACGTCCACAAGAGGGAGTCATGGTTAGCTATGTCAATTAGCTGATCCAGAAGAGGAATGGTATGGAAGACTAAGGCAATGGAATGTTCTGTGATACAGCACCATAAATACCAAAATAATTCATCAGTGAAAGTCTGTTCTGGATTAACATAAAATGGAACCACACAATAAAGTGTCTTGTCTTCAAGATAGTCTTTGAATGGTTGATCCATGGAGTGTAGAACATGATGGAGATAAAGGCTCTTATGGTGCTGAGCATAGTTAAGAATCGTCTGAGGGGGAAACTGAGGACTGAGAGGAGAAGGAAGGTTCCTCTGGATAGTAGCTCTGTCAGGGAGATGAGGCGGATTGGCCATCAAGATTAAGGGAAAATATGAGATGTGAGAGATAAGCTTCATCGGTTGTGGTCTTGACAAGAGATCAGCAATGATATTTTCTTTCCCTTTCAGATGTTTGACAGAAAAATCATATTTGGCGAACCAGTCCTTGAACCTTAAAACTTGCCTATCAGGAAGGGCCTGTTTTTAAAATCAAGAACCTTCGGGAATGACGAGTTATCCATATGGATTAAGAAATGGTATCCAAGTAAGTGAAACTCAAATTTTTTGATATCATACTTGACCGCCAGAATTTCTTTGTAAATAGTATGGTAGTGTCTTTCTGCCTGGCTGAACTGTCCACTGGCATGACCACAATAATGGCGTTTTCCATAATCATCTTCTTCGAGGAAAATAGCACCCTAATATTCATCACTGGCATCTGTCTGTAAGATCCTTTGTCCCGTACCAGGGATCTTTAAAAGAGGGGGATGAGCAGCTATATCTTTGAGAGCTTTAACCGCTTGAGTCTGAGCGAGGCTCCAGGGAGGGGGATCCTTTTTTAGCAAAGCAGAGAGTTTACTCATATGATGGGCAATTCAAGGGATGAAGTCCCTGACATAATTAACAATTCCTAGGAATTGTTTAATCTGCTTCTGACTAAGATTTTCATCCGGCAATTTTGTCAACTCCTGAGTTAGGTGTTCTCCTGGTTGATAGACACCATCATGGATTCGAAGGCGAAGGAAGTTTATAGAAGACTGGGCCATGAGGCTTTTTTGTTTAGAGAGCATGATGCCATGCTATTGAGTTATAGACAAGAACTGGGCTAGGAGGGCCTGATGGGCTTCATGAGTATCAGAAAAAAAAAGGATATCGTCTATGTAGACAAGGGTGTGACTCAGGATGGGCTCAAATATTTTTAACATTGTTTTTTGGAACAGTGAAGGAGCCACTTTAAGTCCAAATGGAAGGACAGTCCATTGATATTGGGCATTGGGTATACAGAAAGCTGTTTTGGGCCTATCAATGGGGTCAATACCAACATGCCAAAATCTAGCCTTAAGGTCAAATTTAGAAAAGATTCTCGCCTTGTGAAGCTGGGCAAACAGGGGTTGGATTTTAGGAAGAGGAAACTTGTCATTTTTTAGAAAAATATTTAATGGTTTGTAATCTATGACAAGTCTTTTCTTTTTTCGGATAACCTCGGATCTCTTTTCAACATAGAAGGCCTGGCAAGCCCAATCAGATGTTGTGGGCTCGATGAGACCTTAGACCAAGAGCTGGGCACATTCTTCTTGGGCCAGCTTTAGATCAGAGGGGGTCATCCAGGATGAGAGGCCTTGGTCGGATTTATATCTTCATTTTTCTTGAAAGGAAATTTGATAAAGAATGCCTGGTTTCTCCATAGAGGAGAGGGATGTTGCTTTTCAAATTCTTCATGAGAACTAGCACAAAGCCGTAGAAGGCTTTCCCGAATATGAGAGTATTGAGGAGAGACTTGTTGAAGGGAAAATAGTTTAGGAACATTGGTATATGGTTTAAACTGATTTTTATACCTGATTCCAAGAGGAAGGATGCGGAGGTGCTGTGCCTGGAAATAGGTATCCATACCAATGAGAAGATCCTCATCAGGAAGCTTACTTCCTAACACATGCGTCCAAATGATACAATTGGGAAAGAATTTGATCCCTATCTTTTTCTTTGAGATCAGCTTGACAGAGAAAACTTTGTCATCAGTAACTTTGAAATACTCTCGGTGGGGAACCCACTGATCCTCTAGTAAAACAGAGGGATTCATCATAGTTTTATGGGCGCCTGTGTCCATGTAGGCAATGAGCTTAATAGGCTGATCATATTTTGAAAGCAGTAGGTCAACCTCGACATTGGGAATTGGAGGTGAAACCTGTTGGACTTTAGAAATTTGCTCTAACTGATATAGAGGTTCAAGACTGTCGTCAGAGTCTTCCAATGAGGATTCATGGAAGGCAAAGATAGTATCCTCATCGTCTTGGGATTGCTCTTCAAAGAGAGACTCCAAATCAGCATCTTTAACATTATGGGATGAGAGCTCTGCCTGGAGAGTTTGTAGAAGCTTGGCTGATTTATGGAGCTTGTTTGGATATCGCTTAGCAAAATGCCTCTTTTTTCCATAAATGAAACAGCGATCAGATTTGCTGTTAAAACTTCGCTGAGGCTTTCTTTTGAAGAAACACACATTCCTCTTAAAGAGAGGTTTGAATTTCCTTTTCTGAGGGAAGGAAGAGTATTTCTGAGAGTGATGCTTCTTCTTTGTAGGATAGGAGCAATTCTTTTCTTTGCATTTAATTTGGAGATAAAGTTTTCTGCAAAGACTTTCAAATTTTGAACCACGGCTCATGAATTTGGTCCAATAGGAGTGCTGCTCGCATATTTTATTTAGAGCAATGAGAGCCCTCTGATGGATTTCACCAAGAGTAAGGTGGACAAGACTTTTCTGATCAGAGGTGACTTCTCTTTCCAATTCTGGTTGGATATCATCAGGAAGAGAAGTAATGTAGACCTGCTTAAGCTCTATGCTATCAAAGCCATTGAGAGCATAAAAGAGTTTGGACATCCTCTGATAATGAATATCCAAGTCTTTCTTTTTCAGCGAACAACATTTCATGGCAAAGTAATCTTTTCGGTTCTGCTGCTTTTGAGGCTGGAATTTTCCAAGAAACTGAAGTCGGAGCTCAGCAAGAGTTTGGTTGAGGGGAAAGTTCAAGGATTGGAGCTGTCTGTATTCCTCTAAAGATTGCCACCAGTCTCTAAGGAACCCTGTGGTCCTGGACAAGAAATCGACAATGATGATTCTGGGATTAGCTTCGGGACGAACAACTTGATTATCCAACCATGCTGCAAATTCTTTGAATTTGTTATCCCATTGATGGGGAGGAGTATCATCAAGGCTAAACCATGGGCCAGTATTTGGTTTTGGAAATTCATCAGCTGGAGGAGGAGGGCCAGTAGGGATGTTGGTTTCACCAACATCTTCATCCGAATGAATCTCAACCGTAGGATCAGATAGGGATTCATGCCTGGTGGTGCCAGAGGTAGGCTCTGGATCTGCCATTAAAAGATTAGTGATGTCTGCAAAGCTACTTTCATCACAGCTTTCGCTATAATCTGTGGAGGCAGAGGTCTGAGAAGAATCTTCAGAAGGAAGATTCTGCTGGCTAATAGCCATCTGCTGAGGCGGATGCTGGCCAAATGAGCCAGGAGCAGGATGTGAAGAAGGAATAGATTGCAGTCTTGGACCAGGTGCAGGCTGCATCCTAGGTCTTGAAGTAAGCTTTCGTGGAGAAGGAAGAGGGGAAAGATCCTGGGGAAATCTTCTCAAGAGCTCATATGTCATTGTGGGAGCAGAAGGAGTAACTAGAGTTGCAAAGTTGGACTGTTGAGTATTGGAGAAAGATCCTCGAGGATCCCTATGTTTAACATCCTCAGTAATTTGTTGAAGCTGTTTCTGCATTTGTCTTAGCTTAGCTTCCTTCTCCAGATATTCTTGACCAAAAGAACTTTGTCGGATAAGTCGCTGTAACTCAGTATGAAGGAGATCAATTTTCTCAACGAGCTTTAGATGAAAGTTTTGGAGCTCTTCGGACAAGGAATTGATCTTCCCATCAAGATAATGAGAGTGACCAACTATTCGGTCAAGCTTATCATCAATCCGCAGAAGAGTATTGGTATTGCTCTGGATGGCAGTAGATTGCCAATTAAGGACTTCTTCTCCAGTGGTAAGAGGAGCAATTTTTCTTGAGGGAGTGATTTTCTTTTGGAGGACAAACGGAAGGGTAGGAGCAGGAGCCTTTGGGAAGACAGGGAAGTCCGTATCATAAGAACTCTGGGATGCTTGAGATCCAATCATCATGCAAGGAACAGGCTGCCTAGGCGTAGAAACAGGAACCGGCTTAGCTTTACAGCTTTGTCTAATAAGTTCATGAATGGCGGTTCTCTGAGGAGGCGGAGATTTCATCTCTAGAGTGATCCAAGGAGAATCTGGATCATCTGGGTGATATCGCCTGTTATGAGTGACGGGCTTACATCGAGTCACCAGTTTTCTTTTTTATGGGATATAACAATCCCTTGGCATACAGACATCATCATCGTTTGTGTCGTTTTGGCAGTCACAGTTTGGATCACATCTCTCCAGGGCCGTGTCCCAAATGAAATGGCCGTTGACTTTGTCAGTATAAATTTTCTTGCCATCTGGGTAAAATTGTGACACCGAGATTTTCTTTTCAGAGGCAACATGGAGAATAGCCATAGACTAAGCAAAGGGAAGACCATCAGAAGACGAAGCTTCTGACTTTGTGACTTCTTCGGGAACCTTGTAAATTGTCTGAATGGTTCCATCAGGAAGCCGCTTATAAAAGAAGGCAGGAGCCTGTAAGGTAATTGGGGCTCCATGGGTTCTCTTCTGCAATTTTTCATAATTTGTCAGCCAAGTAGAAGGCATCCTTTCCATTAATTCCTTTCTGCAAAGAGAGGGAGGAAACTGGACGATGGATGGGATATGAGGCTGTTCAGTAGAGACAAAGATAAAGGCAGGGCCTTTGTCACAGACAGGCAAGCAAAGGTTGATAGCATGATCCTGAAGCTTGTAGACTAGTTGGTGATGGATTGTTCCAGCATAAGCAGATCAAACTTGAGGAGCACCTTGGATTTGGATCTGAATCTAAAGAGCCGAAGTCAGATTAGGGTCCCTCAACGGCATATTGAAGTTCAGATAGAAAGTGAGCATGACGTTACCACTATTAAGAGTGGTAGTGATAGTTCCGATAACAACATGTTCATACAACATGAAAGTTCTGTTGAGGAAGGACATCCTAGCAACTACCGGGATGTTTGGCCGGCCATGAAAATTGAGGATGATGAGAATGGCCCCAAAATGAAGATGACAATATCCTTGCTCACGCCATTGATCAATGAAATTTTGAGGGATTTCAAGGGTGATATATTGCTCTTATGGAGTAGCAGGAATAAGACAGTGGTCCAGACTAGTGGTCTGGATAAGCTCTTTTGTGTAAACACGTCGGGGAGATATAAGATGGCGGATAGACCTTTTATGCCGCTTGAAGATGGCATAAGAACTAATGACAGGTTGAATAGTAGAGTTAATTGAGGATCCTTCTGGAACATAAGTATATTCCATAAGATTCGTAATAGAACGCGAATGAGGTGTGAGGTTCTAACATCATTTGCTAAGTTTTTAGCTCGACGAATAGCACTTTGACTGTCACTATGCAAAGCAATGTAAAGTATACATATTCTATTTTATTCCCAACACTGCCAACAAACCTGGCAACCAAATCAATTCTTTGCTAGCTTCTGTTATTGCAATATATTATGCTTCAATTGTTGACAAAGTAACAATTATCTGTAACTAAGAAGCCCAACTAATAATAGTCACTACGCCAAAAACTCTAATAGGCGACGCAAAAATAGCGTAGTAAATTGTAAACGGTGACGTAATAACTTATGTCGCAGAAAGGGGTGTCGCTAAAAGTGAAAAATATTCGCGACGGATAATGTGCGTCGCAAATATGAAACAATTGGCGATGCATACGTCGCCAATATAGAAACAATTGGCGGTAATTATCTTCACAATTGGTGTCGCAAGAGTTGCCATTTCTTTTACCAATCGGCGACACTAGCATCGCCAATTCTCCCCACAATTGGCGATGCTAATGTCTCCAATTATCAGTTTTTGCAATGAAATTTTGTCACGAAATTTACTTAAATTGGCGACGCGTGCGTCTCCAATTGTCCATTTATCGCAAAAGTTATTTGTCGCTGATACCATTATTTGGCGGCGACATTCGTCACTAATTATTTAGGCTATTTTTTTAAAACTGTAGCAAATCCCTATACAAGACGTCGATAGATAATTCAAATTAAACAATTTTTTAATCTCATTTGAATATTTTATAAATTTAATTTAAATGTATAAATATTATTAATTAAAAGTAAACAAATTTAAATTTCATTATCTTTTATAAAATGATGAATGATTTATTGCAAATGATTAATTTAGTAATAATGAGAATCAATTACTAATAAAAAATACAAATATATAAAAATAATGCGAACAACAAAATTACAAACAGCTATATCTTTCCATAAATACAATAATTAAATGCGACATAGTTTTTGTCACCTAAAAGTATATATATAAACTGAAAATATCATATCTTACATTGATGTTATAAATGGGAGTAAAGCAGCTATCCATTTTACTCTAAAACTATCTATGTACTGCTGGGTCCAAACAACATCTTGAAATTATACATATAGACCAAACAAGTAGTTCAAATAAGTATCAACTAATAATTATCTATTCTTATTTTGTGTATACAAAAGTGATAGAAAAATGTTAATCATTATATTAAATAGCTAAGTAGTTTTTTCACTATATACATTTAAGTGCATTTAGATATATGAATATATATTTATGTATAACAATATGAAATATATGTACCTTTGTTATAGGCGTGTAAGAAGAAATATACTTAGGTTTCGGTGGCGGCGTGTACGGAGAAATACCCGAGGTCCAACGGCGGAGTGTAGGAAAAAATACTCGAAGGGCTCGGCAGCGACACCAAGAAAGTGAAATCACTATGGGTCCTTTAGCTTGTTGGAAGAAGATATATATGAGTGAAAAATTTTGGTTGCCTTTGTCGTTGATGAGTTTGAGAGGAAGACAAATGGAAAATACCCGATTGCTGGCATTGACGAGTTGAGAAGATGAAAAATGAAAACAATTTGAAAATACTGGTGTATTTTTGGGTTTGAGGGGGGTGTGTAGGGTAGTGGAGGGAAGAGTAAGAAAATAAATTTGGATTAGTGAGAATTAATCCCGCCATTAATTTTGGGATACGGCGACGCATAGTATCGCTAAAGGTATTTTAGCGATGCAGTGCATCGCCAATTAAAGAATATTTTAGCAAGACCCAATAATGATTATTTTTTTATGTATATATATATATATTTTTTTTTTATTTCTATAATATATATTCTATATTATAAAATTATATTATATATAGTAAATGAAAATTATATATATTAAACAGAAAATATTTAAATAGATATTAAATTTCA
>QANX01001271.1:75396-105622 GCA_003254975.1 Ochetophila trinervis
ATATATACTAGATATACCAATTCATATATTAAACATATATCATATAAATATTATATGCTAATCTTATATGATATCCTATACATTTATATACATGCAAATCTTATAATTTATATGATATAAAATTCTATATCTTAGTTCTATATATATAGTATTATATTTTATATATTACTACATATGCATTATATTCTATATTTCTATATATGTATTTTATAATTTTATACTATATATAGTAAATGGAATATATATATATATATATTAAACATATTAAATATTTACATTTATATAAATATTTAACTTTATAAATATATATAAATAGACTATAGCGACGCTCGCGTCACCAATTCATTTAGTATGGTGCGTCACTAAAAGTATTTTTAGCGATGCTATGCGTCGCCAATTTATAATAATTTTTGGTTAATAAATTTTATATAATTTTAATATTTAAATTATATATATCACATAAATTATAAGTATTATTCTATATTTAAATATATACTAAATATGCAAGTTATATTAAATATATAAGTTATATGTAAAAAATTTAAATTATATATATATCATATATATTTAAATTGAAAAATAAATTTTAAAATTAGCAGCATTAAACTGAAAATTAAGTTGTTCCATTAATTAAGTTTCGCGCCTAATTAATTTGCGACATGTTAAAGTTTTTATGTCGCGAATAGTTTTAGCGTGCAATTTTATCCCGCCATATGCAGAATATGCGTCGCGAAATAGATTTGGCGGGTAGATATTTGGCGATACTCATAGAATGCGTGTCGTGAAATGTATTTGCCGCGTAGATTTCTGGTGACACTCATCGAATGAGTGTCGCGAAATAGATTTAGCGCGTAGATTTTGGGCGACACTTGTCGAATGCGTGTCGCTGATTTTTTTTCGCGCCACTCGCAAAACATTTTGGCGACGTTATTGTGTCGCTATTTTGTTAAAATAAAGACGACGCAGTAGTTTTGTATCGCGAATTAGTTAGTGGCGACGCAATTTTTAATTTACGTCACGCATTTAATGTCGTTAATCCACAATTTTGGCATAGTGAGTAGTACCCAAAGTGAACATATAACTTATAGTGCTTCATTTATGATCTATATTGCCAGCAAAATCTGCATCTACATATCTTTGTAATTTCAAATCACATTTTCTGAAGTATAAACACTTCTATGTAGAGCCCCACAAGTACTTAAGTATTCACTTTATGCTTCCAATGAGCAACATTTGGTCTTGTGCCAACTATGACATACATCAAACTTTCAATAGCTAAGGCATATGGAACTTTAACCTTAAAGTATTTTTCCTTAATTGTCCTTGGACACTGTTTTTTTGACAACTTTAAATGATTAGTCAAAGGTGTTCTAATAGGCTTAGCATCACTCATACTAAATCTTTGCAATACCTTACAAGTATACTTAGCTTGGTAGCTTAGTTTTTTATGCTAATCCCCATCCCAATTAAGTATCTTCTTTTGCAGCGTCCAAATCCTTCATCTCAAATATATTGGACAATTGTTCCTTTACTTTATAAATCTCATCTATATATGAGCTAGCTATGAACATGTCATCAACATAAAGTAACAAATAATGTAACTAAAATAAGATATTTTGAAATAACAACAATGAGCAACATTGCCTACGATAACCATTCTCTTTCATGAAACCATCAAACTTTTTGTATCATTGTCTTAGGGCTTATTTCAGACCATATAGACTTTTTTCAATCTGTATACCATATTCTCTTTGTCTTTCATGCAAAATTCTCTGGCTGCTACATATATATCTCATCCTCTAGATCACCGTGGAGGAAAGTTATTTCCATAAGTTGCTCTAGATGTAAATTCTCTACTGCTACAATACTCAAAATTGACCAAATGCTAGTCAGTTTCACTATTAGAGAGAATATAATTGTGTAGTCAATTCTTTATGTCCACTGAGCACATTGACACTTAAAAATCGACTATCAAATATGTTTGAAGTTTTACAATGGTAAAATATCTCCTCTCTGTATTTTGATGACTCTTTTTTTCTCTGACACGCACAAAAAAATAAAAGGGTACATATATATTAAACCTAGGGTATAATAGCCATTTAAAACAAAAATCTTAATTTTTGTGTCTTTGCATGCACAACAATCTCCTACTTAAAAACTGAGAAACACAAGCGAACGTTATTCCTTCAATGATTTATGAATACGATGCGCTCAACAATTGTCATCAGCCTTGAAGACCAACTAAAGTTGTATTACTGTCTTGGGGTATGTTTTAGACCATATATACTTTCTTTTTTCAAATTTGTACACCATATTCTCTTTGTCTTTCATTGCAAAACCCTATGGCTGCTATACATATGTGTCTCATCCTCTAGATCACCATGGAGGTAAACTATTTTCATCTTTAGTTCCTCTAGGTGTAAATTCTCCGATGCTAAAATACTTAAAATTGACTAAATGGTAGTCAGTTTCATAGAGAGAAGGTATTTATGTAGTCCGTTGTTTGCTTATGCTGAAACCCGATTACAACCAGTCTGAGCTTATATCTCTTGGAGCTAGCTATCATGATTTTCTTTACCTCCATATACCTATTTGTTTTGTAAAGCTTTCTTTCTTGTTGGTAACTTAGCTAGCATTCTTATTAGCTATTGTTAAACTTTATATCAATTCCCAAATCCAAGCGGCCTCCTTTCCAATCTTTTCACTAATTTCCAACTATGTGTAATTAATTTTCTTATACCAGGAAAAAAATAACTTTATAAATAAGTTATTATTTGGTAATGTAGTTTAGTTTTTTTGTTTTTGATTTTTGATTTATTTAATTGTGTATAATTTGCTTGTTTCAAATATTTGTTAGTATTAGTTAATAGCAGCTAGATTTTATTCAGCATCTTAATTAATTATAATATAAACTTAATAGAGGGAAAAAAAACATAAATTCAAATTTTAAGTCTTTTACCCTTAAAGTTTTTAGTTATTTGAGATGTCTTATAATTTTTAACTACTACTAATTAATATAAACGAATATTTGAGTTAAGTAAATTACACACAATTAGATAGGATAAAAAAATAAAAACCAAAAACTAAAAATCAACCAACCAAACCGCACCTAAATAAGTAAATAGGTGAAAATTGCAAAGCCAAAAATAGAATCAATTTACTGCCAATACGTAATTTCTATAAATGTCTCAATTAAAATTAAAAACAAAATTACAATACCTACAAAAATTATTATAACTAAATTAAATTTGTTGACCTACTACGTACGAATACATACACTTTGTATATAATAGGGGCGAGGTCATGCATTTATCGCATCTAGATAACTACTTTTTCAGTAATTAATTTCTTTGCCTTTATCGCATGCATCCAGATAACTACTTCTCCAGTAATTAATTTCTTGATATATATTTTTTAGAAAATAAATTATTCATATCGTTTTTTAATTTGTAATATTGGCAGAACCAGGAAAAAAGTAACCCAAAAAATAAAAAAATAAAAAAAATAAAGGAAGATGCTAGTAATATGATTGTATCCTAACTTTTGATATATTTTTTTTTCAAATAAATAAAGGTTAATTCCAATTAGATCTCTTACATTTGGATTAATTAAAAAACATTTCAAAATTTTTTTTAAATTACAAATATCTTCTCCGTTATAACTGATTTTCTCTTAAAATTATCTGAAGAATGATAATTTTTTTTTTAAATTTAAAAAACGGCTGCAACAATAATTTTTATTGGGAATTGTATTTTTTAATTAAGTTTTAATTTACTTTTCTTTATGGGTCTCACACCAAATTTTTTTTTTTGGTTCCATGTGTTTAATACCAGCCCAATGTTTTGGCGCCACGTGTTTAAAAATGGCCAAGTCACCACAATGAGTCACGTCCTCCCTCCATGCACATTTCCATCACCGACAACAATAATCTTTTTGGGTTTACAAAAGAGAGGTACAGAGAGAGAGAGAGAGAGAGAAAGAGCGTTCATGGTGAAGTTTGCGGTTGAATCAGAAGGAGCAGGAAGGGTTCTTAGTCTGGTGACGTTGAAGGAAAAAAAGATTGGAGTTTTCGTATTGTTTTTTAATTTCTTTCAACTCTCTGTTTTGTACGAAAGCATTAGCTTTTTGAAATTGTTGTGTCTATTTTTGCTTATTAATTGGGCTCAATACCTAATGATTGAGGGTAGTAAAATAAATATCCAATGAAGTGGTGGGCCACTGAAGCCCAAAAATATCCCAAAGCTTAAAAATTTGGGAAGAGACACTTGTCTTCCATCTGGGATATAAAGATTTTGGTAAGTTGATCTAAACCCTCCATGTGTTAATTATGAGGTAAGAGTAAAGGCAAAAAAAGGAGGAAATCAGATTTTGGAGCCGCACGCAACCCGAGACACCACCAACCCCATCACCCTCACCATCTTTTTCCTTTATTTTCCCCAAAATTCAGCTGCCTTGGGGTTGGTGAATTTGGAGACCACCTAATCTTGAATTTGGGGGGATATATGGGATTTTGACCTTTCTTTGTGATGATTACACCACCAAATAAAGCAAAAAAGACTATTCATCATCTCTCTCACCTCACAAAACCGAACAGCCCCCTCATTTGGCAAGACTTCTTGGATTTTCGGCCTTCTAGCTTCTTGAGCTCTCTCCACAATTTTTCTCCCCTTTTTTTCTTCCAACTTTGACCCCCCCTCTTTTCCTTTTGAGACCACCTCTTAGTCATCTTATGCTCAAAAAACTAAGGATGAGAACTGACTTAAGCATGGGAGGGGAAACGCCGGCCACCACACCGGCGTCCCCCTAACCGGTTTGGCTCCGTTTTTGCAGGAACCCGAGAAGCCCAGTCCGAGATGAAAAATCGCCACAACATTTTGGCACCGTCTGTGGGAAAGTTTGTTTTTATCTTTCATTTCTCATTTTTGTGGTTGTTTTTCACCTCTTTTTTCTTTTGTTTCGGTTTCCCGGTGTTTCCACCGTTTGCGTCTTTTCTTCTCACACCCTTGTAACCCACGGGTTTGTCAAGTGTGGTTAGTTTTATTATGTTTTGCTAGCTTATTGGGTTTTGTTAGTTCTTAAGCTTGCCTTTTCAGCTTTCTTGTTCAAGGTTCATAGTGGTTTTGCTAGCTTCTCGGGTTTTGTTAGTTCTTAAGCTTGCCTTTTCAGCTTTCTTGTTTAGGGTTCATAGTTGTTTTGCTCTAGCTCTCGGTTATTCATAGATTCAATTCTCGATTTGTCTTGATGTTTCAGCCCCTTTTTGGGTGATATTTGTGTTGTGCGCTTCTGAAAGTTAAGGTGCTGGTCCCTAAGAAAAAATATTTCACCATAGCACCTGAACTGAACCTAACTGGAACTGTGCTGAAGCTGAGGTGGACCGAGCTGAAGCTGAACCTAGCTGAGGTTGAATCTGGCCGCAGCTGAACCTAACTGAAGCTGAGGTGGACTGAACTGAAGCCGAGGTGGGCTAAGCTGAAGCTAAACCTAGCTGAGGCTAAATCTGGCTGCAGCTGAACTGAACCGAAGCGGAGGTGGACCGAACTGAAGCTGAGGTGGATGAAGCTAAAGCTGAACCTAGCTGAGGTTGAATCTGGCTGCAGCCGAACTGAACTGAAGCTGAGGTGGACTGAACTGAAGCTGAGGTGGACGAAGCCAAATCTGAACCTAGCTGAAGCTAAAGCCGAACCTAGCTGAGTTTGAATCTGGCCGCAGCCAAACCCAGTCATTTTGGCTCCGGCAGGAGCAGAGAACCCAGTCAAACCAAGACAACAACTGAAGCAAGATGACAGATCCCCACCCAGAACAGCAGGTCACGTTGGATGGAGCTGAACCATCCAACAGAGATGCCAGAGGCAAGCAGCCCATGAGAACCAGCTCCTTCCCGAATCGAGGGACATCAATTCCGGCAGCTGAACCCAGCATCCTGCCCTCCTAACTGCTGCCCCCAGCTTGAAGGCGAAGTGAGAGACGCATTGCCCCGCGCTCGGAGCGAACTCGAATATCCGACTTGGAAAACCGGATGGAACAAGTCATCGGCCTCTTAGAAAACCAGCAGCGAACCAACCGTGAGCCGTTCTCACGAACAGTTATAAGCCCAGCTCCAGTAGACTCTCCACGAGACCGCATTATCCCACGAACTCATGGAGACGGGGGAGCACCGGGAGAGGAGCTGGGAACCACGGCTAGAGGCTCACGGCAAGGGAGGCCAGCGCGATCGAGACCAAACCCGAGACCTCCCCTGGGTGAAGTACGAAGGAACCCAGGGAGGAACCACCTCTCGCCTGCCCGCCAGCTGCCCGTTGAGAAGCGAAATAGCTTGCGGACTAGATCAGTGAGCGACGCCTTTTCTTCTCCTAATGAGGGCCTAGACCTCAGTAACTTAAGGGCTTCCCTTGACGCCAGACGACGAGTGCGAGAGGAGCAAGAGAGAGCGGAATCCCGGGATGAACGCAGGAGGCGAGCCAAAGTGGAGGAAGAAAGAAGGCTCATCCGAGCAGAAAAAAGGCAGAGAATCCGCGCGGAAGAAAGGTAGAAAATCCTAGCTGAAGAAAAATTAAGGCTAGAAGCTGAAGAGAGGCAGAGACATGAACTTGAGAGGAGGAGGATGGAAGCCGAGGAGGCACAAAGGATCGAGGTGGAGCGGAGGAGACTCGAAGACGAGGCATACATGAAATTCCGCAGCGACCACCAGCATCTAATGCCTCACCCGCATCCCTATGCCTATGCGCCCGGACCAGAACAAGAAACCTCGCCATTCGGGATAGGGATACGCCGAGCTGGGCTCCCCAAGGATTTCAAAATGCCAAGTGTGGGGAGATATGAAGGCAAAGGAGACCCGGCGGAGCACCTCGGAGCTTATAAAGTATGGATGGAATTTGAAGCTGCAGAAGATGCTATCAAGTGCCGCGCCTTTCCTTTAACCCTAGGAGGGATAGCGCGGACTTGGTTCACCGGCTTACGATCTGGCTCGATTAACTCTTTTAGCCAGCTGGAGAGCGCTTTCATGGCGCAATTCATAGGAGCCAGGCCAGTAAAGAAGCCGCCCTTTCACCTGTCATCCGTTATGCAAGGAGAGAATGAGTCTTTGAAGGCATATGTTCAAAGATTTTCGGATGTGATGATACAAATTGAGGGCTGCACTGACGATAGTGCGATGCAAGCTATGCAGGATGGAGTCCGCAATGAGGACTTCATCAGGACGATAGCTAAAAACCCACCACAAACGTTTTCGGATATGCTAGCCGAAGCCTACAAACACATCTCCGCTGAAGAAATCATCCAATGCAAGAAAAACCTGAGCCAGAGCGGGGGAAGCGGAAGACCTGAAGTCAGGAAAAGTCAGAGAAGTACCCCGCCCCGAAACAATAAGAGAAATTACGAAGAAGTGAGCCTGGCACCACGACCACCCAAGAGCAAGTTCGAGAGGTTCACCCCCCTCAACACAACTCGCTCGGAGGTGCTAATGCAAATTGAGAGAAATAACCTGCTGAAGAAACCTTTCCCAATGAGAACCCCATTCAAATTCAGGAATAAGAATAAGTACTGTAGGTACAACAGGGACTATGGGCACACCACGGAGGAATGCACGGAGCTGAAGGACGAAATCGAAGCCCTCATCCAGAGAGGGCAGCTAAAGGAATTTTTGGCAAAAGATGCAGGGCCGAACATTCCACTCCCCCCAAGGCAGGAGGATGTTGAAAGGAGAGAAGCACCGTCACCTCCACTGCACCCGGATAACATACTCGGGAGTGTGAGGATGATCATGGGCAGATCGGGAGTCGGAGGTGAATCCAACCGGTCACAAAAGGCATACGCGAGAGGCGCCAAGTGCTTAGACATGCATCATGAGGTGAACTGCACTTTCAGACCAATGAAGGCAACCCAAAGAGAGAGCTTCTCTATAACGTTCACAGACGAAGAAGCTGCTAGAGTACAACACCGGCACGACGACGCTATAGTGATAATAGCTCAGGTTGCCAACCACAGGGTGTATCGGATGCTAATCGACAACGGAAGCTCTGCCAATATCCTTTACCTGCCCGCCTTCGACGCAATGGGGCTGAAAAGAGAAGTCCTCAAACCTGTGCGAACGCCATTGATGGGGTTCGCTGGAGAAACCGTTTTCCCTGAAGGTTCCATCGAGCTACCCTTCACCGTCGGAGAAATCCCCAACAGATCCACTATCATGGTGAACTTCCTGGTGATAAAGTCAGCATCAGCATATAATGCCATCTTGGGAAGACCGGCACTCAATGCTTTGAGGGCAGCGACCTCGACTTACCACCTCATGATAAAGTTCCCGACCGAAGGAGGAGGTGTCGGATTGGTGCGAGGAGATCAGTACGAGTCCAGGCAGTGCAACGCAACAGCTCTTAGGGAGAGAGACTTCCACGCCGAAGCGCTGCCCATTTTTTCCACCTCCGGACAGAAATGTCCTGAGCTGCGCCACCAAAGGATCAACCACTTGATCCACGCTGGATCCTCCGAGCAGAAACATTCCGAGCCAGCATCGACCCCCAAGCAGAAATGTTCTGGGCCAGCTCGGAGTCTAGCACCGGGAGAAAAATCACAAAGACAAAAACCACCCTCCGAGCAGAAATGCTCCGAGCCAAATCTAGGAATAGCCACCCCGCCAGTACCTTCCGAAGCTGGCGAAGAGAACTTTTCACAGGCACCTAAGGCCAATTCGGAGGCGATAGCTGAAGACTCATTAATGATGGAAATCCAGGCGACCGAGGAAGAACTTTCTGAAAGGGAATTACACGACAGAAGACAAGGCATGTTCAGAGGAGAACCGGTGGAGGAGCTTGCCAACATCCAGATAGATCCAAACAACTCGGAGAGAACCACGAGAGTCGGTACAACGCTCTCGCCCGAGCTGAATGAGGAGCTTTCAGATTGTTTGAAGGCCAATTCGGACGTGTTTGCGTGGTCCCATGAAGACATGCCAGGAATAGACGCGGAAGTGATGGTGCACAGGCTGAACGCGGATCCTAGCTTCAGGCCAGTCAAGACTGAAGTAGACAAACTCCTGAAGGCGGGGTTCATCAGAGAAGTAACATACCCCACTTGGCTGGCCAACGTGGTGTTAGTGAAGAAGAGCAATGGAGATTGGCGGGTGTGTGTAGACTTCACGGACCTGAACAAAGCATGCCCCAAGGACAGCTTCCCGCTACCCAAGATTGACCAGCTGGTAGACTCTACGACGGGTAGTGAGCTATACAGCTTTTGTGACACCTTCTCAGGGTACAACTAGATTGGAATGCACTCTGACGATCAGGAAAAGACCGCTTTCATCACCAACCTCGGGCTGTACTGCTACAAGGTGATGCTTTTTGGGCTCAAGAATGCTGGAGCCACCTACCAAAGGCTAGTTAACAAAATGTTCGCTGACCAGATTGGGAAGACAATGGAGGTGTACGTAGATGATATGCTAGTGAAAAGTAGCAAGGCGAGCAAGCATCTGGATCACCTGAGTGAGATGTTCGATGTTTTGAGGAAGCACAAGATGATGCTCAACCCCGCTAAATGCGCCTTTGGGGTATCCTCGGGGAAGTTCTTAGGTTTCATGGTGAACCAGCGGGGGATTGAAGCCAATCCCGACAAGATAAAGGTGATCATGGAGATGGTATCACCCCGGAAGGTGAAGGAGGTTCAGAGGCTCACAGGAAAGGTGGCAGCCCTTAACCGATTTGTCTCAAGGGCTACGAACAAATGCCTACCATTTTTCAAAATCCTTAGAGGAGCTAAAGATTTCGCTTGGACGAAGGAGTGCAAGGAGGCCTTCTCTCAGCTCAAGAAATACCTGAGCACGTCACCACTACTCTCCAAGCCGGTCTGCGAAGAGACGGTACTCCTATACCTAGCTGTGTCGGAGACAGCGGTGAGCTCCGCACTCATACGAGAAGAAGGGACAGCCCAGCTACCAATTTATTATGTCAGTAAAGCCATGGTGCCAGCAGAGACCAGGTATTTCAATGTTGAGAAGTTAGCCCTGGCTTTAGTCGTGTCCTCAAGGAAGCTGAAGCCATACTTTCAGGCACATTTGATTACTGTGCCTACCAGCTACCCTCTCAGGCAGGTGCTACAAAAGCCAGAGACATCCGGAAGGCTAATCAAGTGGTCCATTGAGCTAGGGCAGTACAAGATATCATATAAGCCCCGCATGGCTATAAAAGCTCAGGCAGTAGCTGACTTTATTGCCGAATTCACCACTTCAGAAGAAGGAGAAATCATCATCCCAGATGATCATGGCGAAACAAGCAACACACACTCAGCCACATTGTGGACTTTGCACACTGACGGGTCATCCAACGAGCATGGAAGCGGGGCAGGATTTATTTTAACCACCCCAACTCCAGATCACGTCAAACTTGAGTACGCACTCAGACTTGGGTTTAAGGCATCGAACAACGAAGCGGAGTATGAAGCATTAATTGCCGGACTCAAGATGGCTCGGTCTCTGGGGGCTAAGAGGCTGCACAGCTACAGCGACTCACAACTAGTGGTCAGACAAGTCAACTCAGAATACCAGGCCAAGGGGGCGAGTATGATCAGCTATCTGAAGGTAGTCAAGGAGCTACTGACAGGTTTTGACGAACACCACATCACGCAAATCCCGAGGGCCAAAAACTCAAACGCTGATTCGCTTGCCAAACTGGCATCAGCTACTAGGTCAGAGCTAGTGGCACAATCCCTATGGAAACTTTGTCGCAGCCCAGCATCTCAGAGACGAAGCAGGAGGTGAACCCTATAGAAGAGAGGCCAGGGTGGAGAGACCCAATAATCAGATTTTTGGCAGATGACGTGTTGCCCGAGGACAAACTAGAAGCCCGAAGACTCAAGTACAAAGTCCCACAATATACCCTCATCAGCGGAATACTGTACAAGAGAGGCTTCTCACTACCCTACTTGAGGTGCCTAGGAGAGGAGGAAGCAAACTATGTCCTGAGGGAAGTCCACGAAGGAGTCTGCGGGAACCACGCAGGAGGAAAGTCGTTGGCACATAAAATAGTTCGCCAGGGCTATTACTGGCCGACAATGCAAGGAGACGCGAGGAAATTCGTAAAGAGATGTGACATTTGTCAAAGGTTCGCAAAAGTCCAGAAGAAACCGCCGGAGCAGCTCACCTCCATCAGAAGCCCGTGGCCATTTGCTCAATGGGGAATTGACCTCATCAGACCTCTCCCGATGGGATGCGGCCAGGCAAAATTTGCTATAGTAGCAATCGACTACTTTACTAAGTGGGTGGAAGCTGAGCTCCTATCGACAATCACTGAAGCTAAAACTTCAAGCTTCATTTGGATATCAATCATCTGTCGCTTTAGGATACCTCACACCATCGTCACCGACAATGGGAGGCAATTCGACAACAAAAGTTACAGAGACATGTGCTCAAGTTTGGGGATCAAGGCAGCTTTCTCTTCACCATTCCACCCCCAAGCTAATGACCAAGTCGAGGCCGTAAACAAGATAATTAAGCTAAATTTTAAGACCAGGTTAGACAAGCACAAAGGGGCTTGGGCAGAAAAGCTCCCTGAAATCCTGTGGGCTTACAGGACGACTCCAAGAACAAGGACAAGAGAAACTCCTTTCTCGCTAGCCTTCGAGGCTGAAGCGGTCATTACAGTCGAGATAGGAATACCAAACTTCAGAACTGAACACTTCCAGTTAGAAGAGAATAAAGAACAAATGAGGCTTAACATAGATCTGATAGAAGAGACAAGGGATCTAGCTCAAGTACGCGCAGCGGTTTATCAACAACAGTCGGCTAGGTAATACAACTCTAAAGTAAAACAGAGAACTTTTCGGCCCGGTGATCTAGTCCTGAGAAAGGTCACACTAAATACTAAAGAACATGGAACGGGAGCTATGGGCCAAACCTGGGAAGGCCCATACCAGGTGAGAAAAGTAATCTGACCCGGAACCTATCAATTGGAGGAAGAAGACGGAAAGATTCTCGCCCACCCATGGAATGCAGAACACCTGAAGAATTATTTCCAGTAACTTATGTAACTTTTTGTGTTCAATTTGTACGACGCGATGTTATTATCAATAAAATGATATTTCCCTTTCGAGAAACAAATACAAGTGTTTACTTACAAAAAACGCAGGCTAAAAAAGCCAAGAGGCCAAGCGCCCACAAGCTAAAGGCTCCCCGAGCTAGGCTCGGAAAGACCAGGAGCTGGCAGCCAAAATAGCCAAGAGGCCAAGCACCCAGAAGCTAAAGGCTCCCCGAGCTGGGCTCGGATCGACCAGGAGCTGGCAGCTAGAATAGCCAGGAGGCTGAACTCCAGAGGCTAATGGTTCCCCAAGCTGGGCTCGGATCGACCAGGAGCTGGCAGCTAAAGTAGCCAAGGGGGCTAAACCCTCAGAAGCTAATGGCTCCTCGAGCTGGGCTCGGATCGACCAGGAGTTGGCAGCTAAAATGGCTAAGGGGCTGAACTCTCAGAGACTAATGGCTCCCTGAGCTGGGCTCGGAACGACCAGGAGCTGGCAGCTAAAACAGCCAAGAGGCCAAGCCTTCAGAAGATAATAGCTCTCCGAGCTTGGCTCGGATCGACCAGGAGCTGGCAGCTAAAATGGTCAAGGGACCGAACCTAAAAAAAAAAAAAAAGCTAAAGGCAAAGATAACCACAAGACCAAGCAAATTAAAAGTCCCCAACGTACATGCTAACTCTCCCCAGTTCTTCTACCGACAAACAGGGAAGAGTAGGGGGACTACAGAGGCACCAAGGCAAACATAAATGCATACAGAGGCACCAAGGCAAACATAAACGCAAACATAAACACATATCAGATGCACAAAGGTTCTTTTCAATATCATTACGAAAAGGGTTACACAGGAGTTAGCTCTGGCATCAACTAGCCAGGAATTGTCTTTAATTACAAGCAAAAAAAAAAAGAAAAAAAAAAGAGATAAACTGATAAAAAGAGACGGAAGCTGCCGATGACTACGCAACCGGAGGAGAGCCCGAAGTTGTAGCAGAGGCAGAGGAAGACGGCTCCGAATGAGGAACTGATGGGCCAATAGGTCCGGAAGTTGAAGCAGCAGGAACCGAAGCTGGATCCACAGACTGATCCAGAAGGCTGAAATCGAGGTCCGGGAACTTAGATTTGTTAAACGTAACCGCAGAGTCAGCCCCCGCATCAAACTGACCCTCAGCCTCGTCGTACAACTTTGTAATCTCATCGTCTTTCAGCTGGAGGTTCCTTTTTGCCTCCTCAAGCTCGGCTTTTAGCCATTCCGATTCCTTAACTAGCTCCTTAAGCCATGCAGCGGATGCAATAAGAAGCTGGTCTTTTTTCCTTATCTCCGCATCGCTAAGCTTCAGCTCAGCCTTCTTCAGCTTAAGGTTGCCTTCCTTCTGGCTGACCTCCAGGTCTTTCGTCATTAGGAGCTCGAACTCGGCTATGCATCTCTTAGCCTCCTCCAGCTCCTTTTGAGACTTCTTTAAGTCAATGACAGCAGTCGCAGATATTTCCTTATGTCGGGCAATCTGCTTTTGAAGCTTGAAGACCATGAAGGCCCCCTGCGCAACAAAGGAAAGCACGCCAGTAAATAACAAAATGAATCAAAGTCCCTGAAGATTTAGCGATACGAATTCTCACCAAGCCGACTAAACGGGAGGCCTCGGCAGGGAGCGACGAATCGGAGATTCCCGAAAGCCACCTATCCTCAGCTGGGAGAACATCCTTGGATAGAAAGTTCACGAATTCACCTACACGACCAGGTGACCTACTCCTCTCCCCTCGGCTCCCCTCCGGAGAAGAATCCCTCCTACCCTTAGAAGGGCAGACACCACTCCTGGAAGCAGGTGTTTGGTCCCCGCTTCCCCTTGATTGAGGAGAGATAAGGCCTCCCTTGGGATCCTTAGAGTAGGTGCTCCTAGAAGGCAGAGGAGGCAGGAGTGAACTCTCCACAGCAGAGGCAGGGGCTCGGACAGACTGCCCAGGGCTGGCTTTCACTGACTTGGCCGCCCGGCTCCTGTCGGGACGTCCAGGCATAGCCCTCTTGAACCCAACACCTGACGACATCACTGCACCAAAAAAGCAACCTGGAAATCAGACATCTAACTATACGAAGCGAATTAAAGTAAGGTAAAAGTAGCCGAGCGCTACCGCCGGCCAGCCAAGCCTTCTTTAAAAGAATGGTGGAGTCCCTCTCAAACAGCTCAAGGTCCAGGATGCGATTAACCCTAAACCTACTAGACTCGTCCATAGAAGGGAAGGATGGACTCCATTTATGATTATTTCCACAAAACCCGGTGCTCGCTCCCGTCCTCCCAGTCCCCGCCGACGAAGAACCACTCCCGTTGCCAATTCGAGACTTCAGGAGGTTTCACCAGAAACTTCCTGTGCCGTGGATAGTAACAGAAGGAGCCAACCTTGTTGGCAGCTGACCTAATCTCAAAGCACGCCTGTATCTTGGAAGGAGTGGGGTCGATACCAAAGTGCTCCTGCCACAGCACAAAGCAGCAGTAAATCCCCTTCCACGCGTTGGGATTTAGCTGAAGGGGCGCCAGCCGGATATCGCGGAGAAGGCGCCGAACGAAGAGCGGAAGCGGCAGCCTCAGCCCACATTTGAAAAACCACCGGTTCATGGCAACCTCACCGGCGGGAGGACAACTGGGCAGCTCATCGCCCCCAGGCACCCGAAAGATAATCTCATCAGGCACCGAGTAATCCAGCTTCAGCTGGTCCAGGTCGGCCTGGGTGAGCTTAGACTCAACCTCATCATAGCTCCAGGTCCCTTCGGGAACCCTCACCTTTTCTCTTTCCTGAGAAGACTCGGCCACACCTGCCGCGGCCGAGGACCCAGCTACATCGGCTGCAGCTGCAGAGGAACCTGCGCGCCCCTCAGTCCCAGAGTTAGTGCTAGATTCGGAGTCCGAGGAGTCGGAGATGTCCACCATCTGCGAAACGTTGATAGGCCTTAAGTAGGAGTATGGTGGCTCGTCGAAAATGTTAGGCCTGAAAGGCCTGGGCACAGGATCAATAAGGGTTTGGAAACTTAAGGGCTGGCTAAGTAAAGGGCGACTCGAATTGTCACCGCCACCGCTCGGTGAAGGGCGAAACATCTGAAACAGAGAAGCAGCTCGCTGTCAGGATGGCCATCCTCTGAACAAGAAGGAGCAAATCGCCAAGGACTCAAAGGCACGTGAACCGTGGGCCAGCACCTCGAAGTCCACCGAACCTTGCCGCACTATGCCAAAAACACAAGTTTGGACCCTCACTTCGACCATGGTTCCATGGTTCCCACTCAGGCTCCAGCCCCAGCGCCGTAGCTCCAGCCTAGTCGGCTACTTGGCCTCTACCCAGGTCCCGAGTTTCAGCCTTGGCTCCTTGGCCTCCACCCAGGTCCCGAGTTTCAGCCTCGGCCACTTGGCCTCCACCCAGGTCCCAAGTTTCAGCTTCGGCTCCTTGGCCCCCATCCAGGTCCCGAGTTTCAGCCTCGGCTCCTTGGCCTCCACCCAGGTCCCGAGTTTCAGCATCGGTTCTTTGGCCTCCACCCAGGTTCCAATTCCTTGGCCTCCACCCAAGTCCCGAGTTTCAACCTCGGTTCCTTAGCTTCCACCCGTGTCCTGAGCTTCGACCTCGGTTTCGTGAACTCTACCCTCAGTTTCTACCTAAGGCTGGGCCAATACCTGGACACATAGCTCCCTCCTAAGTATCGGGCCACAGCATGGCCCCCTAGTTTCAGACCATGACGTCCAGAGTTCTAACCTAGGCCCCCTACTTCTACACAA
Organism: Ochetophila trinervis; assembly: GCA_003254975.1. Classification (NCBI taxonomy): domain Eukaryota; kingdom Viridiplantae; phylum Streptophyta; class Magnoliopsida; order Rosales; family Rhamnaceae; genus Ochetophila; species Ochetophila trinervis. Next base: position 91,143 of record QANX01001271.1, read on the forward strand.
AACCGTACACCTAAAAATCCTACCAGGCAGCAACACACAACAAAAATGAAAAACAAAGCAATACAAAAGCCCTAAACGGAGGCGAGACAGAAATAGGAGGGTTCCATACCTTTGGATCTTTGGCAAACTCGAGAGCACGGCAAGGCGTGACAAAGAGGAGCTCTCTCTCCCTTTCGAAAGCCCGAGCAAAACTGCGAAAATAACGAAGGGTCAGTAGGGTAAACCAGCGGACAAGCGGCCCAAACAACCAAAAGAAAGACTGAAATCAGAGTCGGAAGAGACAGCTGGGACTTACCGTCGATTAACTGAGAGGAAAGGAGAAGCCACCAGCAGAGCTGAGCGAAGCAGAAGGGGAACGGCCTGGGTTATTAGGCGACTCTAGGGGCTGTCGCACTCATTTCTCTCTATTGTGTTAGCAAGAAAAGAGCCAGAGAGAACCTTCGGTTGAAAGAAGAAAAGAGAGGAAGGAAAGGAAGAAGAAGAAGAGAAGAGAGGGATCGTGGAGTGTGCAGACGCAACCGGCGCGCAGAAAGGGGGAGGCGTGCAAGACGTGGGGGGTGCATTAAATGCACGTCCCATCCCCACAGAAAAGGCTGCGGCGCACCTTTTCAAAAAAAAAATCAATCAAAATCAATCATTTTGAAATTCAAATTTCAAAGTTTCGGTATCCGCGCCCAATAGGTATATTCTGTCTTTAAAATTGGTTCAATTTTCAAATTGAATCAATTTGGGGGCTATTGTTGTGTGTATTTTTGCCTATTAATTGGGCCCAATACCTAATGATTGAGGGTAGTAAAATAAATACCCAATGAAGTGGTGGGCCACTGAAGCCCAAAAATATCCCAAAGCCCAAAAATTTAGGATGAGACACTTGTCTCCCATCTGGGATACAAAGCTTTTGGTAAGTTGATCTAAACCCTCCATGTGTTAATTATGAGGTAAGAGTAAAGGCAAAACAAGAGGGGAATCAGATTTTGGAGCCGCACGCAGCCCGAGACACCACCAACCCCCATCACCCTCACCATCTTTTCCCTTTATTTTCCCCAAAATTCGGCTGCCTTGGGGTTGGTGAATTTGGAGACCACCTAACCTTGGATTTGGGGGGATATATGGGATTTTGACCTTTCTTTGTGATGATTACACCACCAAATAAAGCAAAAAAGACTATTCATCATCTCTCTCACCTCACAAAACCGGACAGCCCCCTCATTTGGCGAGACTTCTTGGATTTTCGGCCTTCTAGCTTCTTGAGCTCTCTCCACAATTTTTCTCCCCTTTTTTTCTTCCAACTTTGATCCCCCCTCTTTTCCTTTTGAGACCACCTCTTAGTCATTTTATGCTCAAAAAACTAAGGATGAGAACTGACTTAAGCATCGGAGGGGAAACGCCAGCCACCACACCGGCGTCCCCCTAACCGGTTTGGCTCCGTTTTTACAGGAACCCGGGAAGCCCGGTCCGAGATGAAAAATCGCCACAACAGAAATCATGATGATAAGCTGTTGGTGGAGTCCTCAATTGGTGTCGACAAGCTCGGTGGCATCATTTCCAACAGCTAGTTGCAGTTCCTACTCTTTGCGTAATGTTATCGTTGGAATTGAGCATCCGGTGTCGTTTTAATTAGTTATTTTTATGTTTAAAGTGTTGCGACATCGTTTTGATTTTAGTTTCGGATATTTCCTTTCTTTTCTTCTTTTGTTGCCACGTCATTTGCATTTGTTTTGCTTTCAGTTATTTGTCAGAGGCCGTTATGTAAAATGACCTTTCTCTCAAGCATTTTGACAATCTGGATAAATATCATATTGTCTTCTTTGGAAGAGTTAGTCTTTTACCTTCCATGGTTGAACTCTGTCATTACTTGGTTTCCTAGTTTAATGTACTTCGTCCTTCCATTACTCTCTGATTGTGAGTTTGAGTAGTTAATTGAGGTATCTTTTTCTAAGTTTTTGATAAGCTCCTGCATCAAATTGGTATCAGAGCCCGGAGCTCGCCATGTCCAATGTCGATGAAGGTTGCAGCCATGCTGTTGTTGAAGAACAAGGCATGAAGGCCCTTTGGGTAGCTCTTCAAGGGGTTGAACAGAAGATTGATAACTTAACCATTGAAATGCGTCAATCTCTGTCCCAACTGTCCCTTCACCATTCACATCAGTTGCCATCGGGTACAAGGGATCGAGACCTTGCTCGACCTCCTCCAATGACCACTCGTGCTAACTTCCATCCATTTCAAACCATATCTGAACCACCAGACCTCACAAATCTTTCACCACCACCCCATTTCAACACACCTAACTATCCACCCCGACACCACATCCCTGATTTACAAGATTCCGATGATGATATTGAAGCCTCTCTGTTTGATGAACCACAGAGACGTTTCCAGAATCAATTTGGTGAGCCTCAATTGGGAAATCAAACCAGGTACAACCGCAACACTGAATCTCATGATTTTAAGCTTAAGGTAGATCTGCCTTGCTTCGATGGACATCTTCACATTGAAAATTTCCTAGATTAGCTGCAACACGTGGAAACATTTCTAGAATATATGAACATCAATGAAAATCAACAAGTCAAACTGGTTGCTTATAAGATGAGAGGAGGAGCCTCAGCTTGGTGGGAGCATATGAAAATGAATCGAAGAAAGGAGGGCAAAGAACCCATTCGGGCTTGGCATCGAATGAAACAACTGCTGAAGTCCAAATTCCTTCCAAATGACTATGACCAAATCCTGTATCAACAATACCACAGTTGTATGCAAAAGAATAGGTCAGTTAATGAATATACTGAAGAGTTTTTCAGACTTAGCTCTATGAACAATTTACAAGAGTCTGAAAGACAACAAGTAGCTAGATATATACATGGTCTAGCTACCCCGATCCAAGATAAATTGGAACTCAGCCCACTGTGGACATTGAATGCAACAGTAAATATGGCTAACAGGGTGGAGAGACATCTTTCTAAATCACCTTCCTCTTCAAGGCCTTTTAACAAGTGGAAACCCCTAGCTGACTTCTACTCAGACAACCCACCATCTCGACCCAATCCCCAACCCAACTTCCCAAACACTAACACCTCTAGACCACTCCCAGACCAAAGCAACAAACCCCAAAGTAAAATTCCTTTTCAACCAAACAGAAACCCCTCTCAACCACAAAGCAACCCTTACCAAAACTCTTTCCTTTTGAAATGCTTCAGGTGCAATCAACAAGGGCATAACTCCAATGAATGCCCACAGAGAAGAGTTCTTAATATCCAGGAAGAAGTTAATGAATTTGAAGAGGAAACAGAAGCAAATGGGGAGGAATTCTCAGAGGAAATTGAAGAATTGACAGGAGATCAAGGGGAGCCTATATTGTGCATTCTTCGAAAACTACTTCTATCTAGCAAAAACCCACTACCAACTCAGAGGATTGCCATTTTTAAGACCAGGTGCACCATTAATGGTAAAGTTTGTGAGGTGATTATTGATAGGGGAAGCAGTGAAAATGTAGTATCCTTGGCTCTAGTGAAAGCTCTCTAGCTGCCAGTCACCATTCACCCAAAGCCTTACAAAATTGGGTGGATTAAAAAAGGAGTTGATACCAAGGTAAGTGAACTTTGTCAAGTACCTTTCTCAATTAGATCTAATTATGTGGACACAGTAACTTGTGATGTTGTGAAGATGAATGCATGTCATCTTTTGTTGGGAAGACCTTGGCAATTTGACAGATGTGTCATACATGATGGGCACTCCAACACATATTCTTTCCAATGGCATACCAAAAAAATTGTCCTGCTTCCAATGGCCATGAACCAACCTACATTACCAAAACAGTCTAACAAAACCCTCCTTATAACCTCAACTGGTTCCCAATTCCAAAATCAATTGAAGAAAACTGATTTCCTAGTGGGATTCCTTCTCAAAAACTGCAAAGAGAGCAATACTGTGACCCCTTCTGTGGTCAGACCCCTTCTACAAAAATTTCAAGACCTCTCTCCAGCAGAATTACCAAATGAATTACCCCCCATGAGAGACATTTAGCACCACATAGACCTAATTCCTGGAGCCAGCTTTCCAAATCTACCACACTACAGAATGAGCCCTACTGGACATCAAATTTTACAAGACATTGTTGATGATCTCCTTCACAAGAATCTCATTAGGCCCAGCTTCAGTCCCTGTTCAGTCCCAGCCCTCTTGGTCCCTAAAAAGAACAGCACATGGAGAATGTGTGTAGACAGCCAAGCCATCAACAAAATCACAGTGAAGTATAGATTTCCAATTCCTAAATTGGAAGACATGCTAGACAAGCTTGAGGGTTCAGTGGTGTTTTCCAAGCTTGACCTTAAAAGTGGCTATCATCAAATTCGAATTAGGCCAGGAGATGAATGGAAGACAGCTTTTAAAACTAAAGAAAAGCTTTATGAATCGCAAGTCATGCCATTCGGATTGTGCAGTGCTCCTAGCACCTTTATGAGGCTCTAATGAATCAAGTGCTTAAGCCTTTTATCGGGAACTTTGTAGTGGTCTACTTTGATGATATATTGATCTACAGCAAAGACTACAATGCTCGCATGGACCAGCTGAGACAAGTTTTTCAAGTACTTAGAGACAACAAGTTGTACTTGAGCATCCAAAAATGTGAATTCTTCACTAAGAGACTCCTGTTTCTTGGGTTTATTATCAGCAAGACTGGAATTCATACAGACCCTAAAAAGATCCAAGCTATAGTGGACTGGTTACTACCAAAGTCAGTGACTGAACTGAGAAGCTTTCATGGCCTACTACTTTTTATAGAAGATTTATTAAAGGGTTCAGCGCAATTACAGCCCCTTTAACTTCTTGCTTGAAAAAATGTGAATACAAATGGGAACAAAAACAACAACACAGCTTTGACCTCTTGAAACAGAGACTCACTCAAGCACTAGTGCTAGCTTTACCAAATTTTGATAAAGTATTTGAAATGGAAACTTATGCATCTAAAATTGGTATTGAGGCAGTCTTAATACAGGAAGGAAGACCTATTAAATACTTCAGTGAGAAGCTGTGTGCTGCTACACAGAAATGGACAACATATGAACAAGAGTTATATGCTGTAATTCGAGCCTTCACACATTGGGAGCACTACTTGGTTCACAAGGACTTCATTCTACACAGTGACCATCACCCATTGAAATACTTGAACTCTCAGAAAAAACTTAATGATCTACATGCAAGATGGGTTGAATTCCTACAGAAGTTTCACTATACCTTTCATCACAGGTCTAGTATCAACAACAAGGTAGCTGATGCCCTAAGTAGAAAAGCTACCCTGCTCACATTACTTAAATTTGACCTACAAGAATTTGAACACCTCAAGGACCTGTATGCCACATATGAAGACTTTGCCTCCATATGGACTCAGTGTTCTCAGCATAACAAAACTGATGATTTCCATATCCTAGAGGGATTCTTGTTAAAGGGAAACCAGCTGTGCATTCCTAGAACTTCACTAAAGGATTTCATCATACAAGACATGCATGCTGGGGGCCTTGCAGCACATACTGGCTGAGACAAGACTATAGCTACTATCACTGAAAGGTTTTATTGGCCCAAGCTTAAATTTGACATCACCAACTTTGTGCTGAAATGTATCATTTGTCAACAAGCTAAAGACCAACTTCAGAACATAGGTTTGTATACTTCTCTACCTGTGCCAGATACTATTTGGGAACATATCTCTATGGATTTTATCTTAGGCCTACCCATGACTCCCAGGAAAGTTGATTCAGTCTTTGTTATTGTTGACCGGTTCTCCAAAATGGCCCATTTCTTGCCTTGCAAAAAGACCTCTGATGCTAGTTATGTTGCTAACTTGTTCTTTCGATACATTGTTAGGCATCATGGGATTCCTAAGTCAATTACCTCAGACAGGGATGTCAAGTTTGTCAATCATTTTTGGAAGGTCTTATGGAAGAAATTTGACACAAAGTTGCAATTTAGTAGTGCCTATCACCCCCAAACAAACGGCCAAACTGAAGTGGTCAACAAGACCTTGGGTAATATGCTAAGAAGCCTAGCTAATGACAAACCTAAGCAGTGGGACTCAGTCTTACCCCAGGCAGAGTTTGCTTACAACAGCATGCTCAATAGAACCACTGGAATGACCCCATTTTCTATTGTCTACACCAAGGAACCAAACAACACTGTGATTCTTATTCCTATCTCTTTTCCTAAACACAAAAGGGCTACTACTTTTGCAGACAATTACATTCAATTCCACAAGGACATTCAAAGCAAAATTGAAGCAGCAAATCTCAAGTACAAAGAAGCAGCAAATAAACATCGCAGGGAGAAAACTTACCAGGAAGGTGATCTTGTTATGATCTATCTCCGTTGTGAACGATTTCCAGTTGGTACCTACAACAAATTGAAGATGAAACGTATTGATCCATTCCAGATTTTGAAGAAATTGGGTCCCAACGCCTATCTTGTTGATCTACCTATAGACTTGAAAATTTCTCCAATTTTTAATGTCGTCGATCTGAAACCTTTTGTTCCATCTGATGGAGCGCCTTTCTCTGTTCAACCACTCGAGGACGAGTTTTTTGAAAGTGGGGAAGAATTGGTGGAGTCCTCAACTGGTGTCGACAAGCTCGGTGGAATCGTTTCCAACGGCTAGTTGCAGTTCTCACTCTTCGCGTAATGTTACCGTTGGAATTGAGCATCCGATGTCGTTTTAATTAGCTATCTTTATGTTTAAAGTGTTGCGGCGTCGTTTTGATTTTAGTTTCGGATATTTCCTTTCTTTTCTGCTTTTGTTGCCACGTCATTTACATTTGTTTTGCTTTCAGTTATTTGTCAGAGGCCATTATGTAAAACGACCTTTCTCTCAAGCGTTTTGACAATCTGGATAAATACCAGATTGTCTTCTTCGGAAGAGTTAGTCTTTTACCTTCCATGGTTGAACTCTGTAATTACTTGGTTTCCAAGTTTAATGTACTCTGTCCCTCCATTACTCTCTGATTGTGAGTTCGAGTAGTTAATTGAGATTTTTTTTTCTAAGTTTTTGATAAGCTCCTGCATAAGCTATCATCTCTGTTGTCCAAGAATTATGAAGCGATAATTCTGGTGAGAGAAAACTGGCCAAAAAGGATATGGCTTTGGGCTCTCTAAGCCACACTGTGACGAGGAATTTCACCATAGACAGCGATGATCTCGTAATAAGAAAGGAAAAAAAAAAAAAAAAATAGAAACACAGAGTTAATCTTATCAAAATTACCAATTGTTTTTTTTTTAAATATTAAAAACTAAATTGCTAATCAACATCTAAACAAAGTAAATTTGCAAAAAGGGGCTTCGTATTTTAAATTCCTTTTTTGCCTTTTTGGTCCTTTTCAAAATTCCGACGTCAACGACTCAACGGCGTTTGGTCTCTAATCCAGCCAATAAAAAGAAAAAAGAAAAAAAGAAAAAAGAAAAAAGAAAAAAAGATAAGAAACCTCGCGAACCAACCAGAAGCAAGAAAAGCAGGGATATTTCCACGTCATCATAAAAAAAGCCGACCCCACAGAAAAGAGAAAACAGATCCAACGGCTGTATATTCTCCCCATTCGAACGTTCTGGAACCGAAACCAAAGTTCCGCTATATAAACACCCCGCTCTCTGTTTCTCTGTGCACATTCAAAAAGACACAAAAACCGTAGCTCCGCTTTTTTCTTTCTTAGGTTATCTTTCTTAATTGCTAGCTCGCCGACGAGTAGAAAAGAAAATTCGACAGAGCAGTTATGGCCGGGAAAGGAGATGGACCAGCCATCGGTATAGATCTGGGAACTACCTACTCTTGCGTTGGTGTTTGGCAACACGATCGGGTCGAGATCATCGCCAACGACCAAGGTAACAGGACGACGCCGTCTTATGTTGCTTTTACTGATTCCGAGCGCTTGATCGGAGATGCGGCCAAGAATCAAGTCGCCATGAACCCAATAAACACCGTCTTCGGTAAGTCCAACCTTCTCTATTTTTTGTATTTTTACTATTTAGATCTGTAGACTTAGGTCTTTATTGTTGCTGTTGACTTTTTTTATTTTTTAACTAAAAAAAATTATTAGTATCAATTTACATTGTTTGTAAGTCTTTTTCGTTGGTTATTTTTTCATGAGGATTTGGTGTAATGGTTAAAGTACAATACCCATAAATATAATTGTGAAATTAGTGAATCAAAATAATTGTTTGTAGCTAATGCTGCATTGATATTATTGGTTATTTTTCTTTTGTTGGATGCTGGTACTTAGAAGCTATACCCAATGTGCAAGACATTATTTTCCTTGATATACTCAAGGAAATAGTTCTTCCTGTATGATGAATGTGACCATGGTATCTTAGCGTTGTTAACCAAGTTACTTTCTCTTTGGTACACACAATGTGAATTCACTGTATGACTTTATGGCTTGGTCCGTTTATGTGGGGTGGTTTTCAATATTATTTTTAAATATTATTTTAGATTTATTTAATTTATTTGTATGGATGAATGATTTCTGATCTGTTTTTGTAATTGCCTTGCAGATGCAAAGAGATTGATCGGTAGGCGATACAGTGATGCAACTGTTCAGAGCGATATCAAGCTTTGGCCATTCAAGGTTATTCCAGGACCTGGAGACAAGCCCATGATTGTGGTGAACTACAAGGGTGAAGAGAAGCAGTTCGCCGCAGAGGAGATCTCCTCTATGGTTCTCATTAAGATGCGTGAGATTGCCGAGGCCTACCTTGGTTCGAGTGTGAAGAATGCAGTTGTCACTGTTCCAGCTTACTTCAATGACTCGCAGCGTCAGGCTACAAAGGATGCTGGCGTTATTGCTGGCCTTAATGTGATGCGTATCATCAATGAGCCCACTGCTGCTGCCATTGCTTACGGACTTGACAAGAAGGCCACCAGTGTGGGTGAGAAGAACGTGTTGATCTTCGATTTGGGTGGTGGTACTTTTGATGTGTCGCTGCTCACCATCGAAGAGGGTATTTTCGAGGTGAAGGCTACCGCTGGTGATACTCACCTTGGAGGAGAGGATTTCGATAACAGAATGGTGAATCATTTTGTTCAGGAGTTTAAGAGGAAACACAAGAAGGACATCAGCGGCAACCCAAGAGCCCTTAGGAGGTTGAGGACTGCTTGTGAGAGAGCAAAGAGGACTCTCTCATCCACCGCCCAAACTACCATTGAAATCGATTCCCTTTACGAGGGTGTTGATTTTTACTCCACAATTACCCGTGCCAGATTCGAAGAGCTCAACATGGATCTGTTTAGGAAGTGTATGGAGCCTGTTGAGAAGTGTTTGAGAGATGCTAAGATGGACAAGAGCACTGTCCACGATGTTGTTCTTGTGGGAGGTTCTACCAGAATTCCCAAGGTACAGCAGCTGTTGCAAGATTTCTTCAATGGAAAGGAGCTTTGCAAGAGCATTAACCCGGATGAGGCCGTTGCATATGGTGCAGCTGTTCAGGCTGCAATCTTGAGTGGTGAAGGAAATGAGAAGGTTCAGGATCTATTGCTTTTGGATGTCACTCCTCTGTCCCTTGGTTTGGAGACTGCTGGAGGTGTTATGACTGTATTGATTCCCAGAAACACCACAATTCCCACCAAGAAGGAGCAGGTTTTCTCTACCTACTCGGACAACCAACCTGGTGTGTTGATCCAGGTCTACGAGGGTGAGAGAGCTAGAACCCGGGACAACAACTTGCTGGGCAAATTCGAGCTTTCTGGCATTCCACCAGCACCCAGGGGAGTCCCTCAGATTACCGTATGCTTCGACATCGATGCCAATGGTATTCTCAATGTTTCTGCTGAGGACAAAACAACAGGGCAAAAGAACAAGATCACCATTACAAACGACAAGGGAAGATTATCCAAGGAAGAAATAGAGAAGATGGTTCAGGAGGCAGAGAAATACAAGTCTGAAGATGAGGAGCACAAGAAGAAGGTGGATGCTAAGAATTCTTTGGAGAACTATGCGTACAACATGAGGAACACCATCAAGGATGAGAAGATCAGTTCCAAGCTTTCAGAGGCCGATAAGAAGAAGATAGAGGATACCATCGACCAAGCTATTCAGTGGTTGGATGGTAACCAGCTCGGAGAGGCCGATGAGTTCGAGGACAAGATGAAGGAACTGGAAAGCATTTGCAACCCAATCATCGCAAAGATGTACCAGGGTGCCGCTGGTGGTCCTGACATGGGTGGTGGCATGGATGAGGACGTTCCTCCCTCTGGTGGTAGCAGTGCAGGTCCCAAGATCGAAGAAGTCGATTAAGCTATAAACAATATATTTATAATCCTATGTGCTTTCGATTTGATGGATGTTTGACCATTTGTTTTGTGGTTTTTATTAATTTTGTTTTCGGTGAACAATTTAAAATTATGTAGGCTGTTGGAAAATGCATGCCGTTTTTTTTTTTAAATGGATCTCGGAAAGTATAGGTATTGGCAGAATGACATTCCAAATGTCATCTTTTCTTTTTGTCGCAACAGTGGTTTCAATGGCTGAGATTTTTTATGATAATTTTAGTTTTTTAAGTAATTTGATTCAACCTTTTCTCGATGATTTTATTGGGTCTAGAAGGCGGTATATACTTTTTGGGAGCCTTATTGTTGAGGATTAATGTTGAATGACAAAAGTCATTGCTAAATCGCATCCTGATGTCAAAAGTTCAATATCTTTTTTTTTTCTTTTTCAATTAAATAAATGATAACTAATATATTAAATATAGATTGAAAAATAAAAAAATTGATAAGCTAAGCTAAATATTAAATTGATGCAAGTCTTTCAAATCCATACCATGAGATTATATGTTTGAGATATATGCACTCTATTCTTATATAAAAATTATGATAACCTGATTTTAAAAATAAAATAAAATGGGAGCCTTATTGTTAACTGATCTATCTTTACTTTTTTTCTCCTCTTCTTCTTCTTCCTGTCCTTTTTTTTTTTTTTGAAAATTGATTTTGGATCTATCGTGGCTACAAAATCAAAGTTCAAGGTTCACCAAAAACTCCATCAATTTTGGGCTGAATCTTTACCTAACTGAAACCCTAGACTTGAATAGGTCAAGTTGGCCCTCATTGAGGCCCACTTGGGGTTTAAGCCGATGAACTATGTATTTTTCGCTTAATTAATTTGATGATTAAAATCTTAAAGCTCTGAATAAAAGACAACGAAACTCTTGATATCACCGCCTAATACATATAATTCTCAATGGGCCACGCCACTACTTTGGCACTAGCCATTTGCTATGTTCTCTGAAATCCATGGCTGATCAGAAATACAACATTTTTGATGACCCCAGATTGCCTTTTCTTCTTCTTGCAGTTGGATCAGTAGCATTTTTGGTCACAATCTACCACTGCTTTGCTGTCTGCTGGTTCCGGCATGGACAAGAAATCCCCAGACAACGACTGCAAAATTCGGGCCCCAACACACTCAACAGTATGGATTCATCGGCGGCCCAACTTATTCCGGCCCATAAGCATAAAAAAGGTTTAGGTTTGGCTGGGGAAGATGGAGTTTGTGCTGTGTGCCTTGGTGAATTTGAAGAGGGTGAAGAATTGAGAACTTTGCCAGAATGCATGCACTCATTTCACGTACCGTGCATCGACATGTGGCTTTATTCGCATCCGAATTGTCCGGTTTGCCGGACGGATGCCGTGGCTGGAACCCAGCGTGTATCAGAATCTGGTCCTGTTTCGGATGAGATAGAGATGCGCTTGGATGCAAGAACATTGCAGGACATTGTTTTGCAAACAAGAAGGGTATGATAGTGAAAGGAGGAGGTTTGTCTTATTTGTTGAGGTTGCTTAATAGAGTTTTATTCTATAAAGTAATGTAATATTTGGATAAAGAAAAATAAATGTGATTGTAACATGTATATCTCTCGCATTATTAATTGTTGACTAGGCAATTGCGTAAGGAAAATTTTCATGTTTAAGGTGTTCATTATATATTGGATGCTATAAATTCAAATAGAAGAAAGATGTTCTTGGTGAGCTAGGGAACAGGTTCAAAAACATATTGGTCATGTCTTATTGGTTATAAGGTCTAAATCATGGTTCCATTTCATGACTTGTGAGTTGTGACTTGAATGACCATGTTTGGGTCTATGATTCTGAACAACTATAATTAGAATCTAAAAAGGACTTGTACCCTACAAGGGTAAAAGAGCTCTGAGTCTTCCTTTATTTAGTCTCTATTTAAGGGTATTTTTTTTTTATTGACCTGGGAAAATGGTATTATTTATCAAGATTCAAGATTCCCGAAATAATAAATAAATAAAAAATTCAAGATATATGAATTTTCATGTAGGAATTTGAAGTTTTGGCACATCCAGCAAAAGATTTAACATGATGAACTGTAACTTCATTTCCCCCGCCCCGTTTTGTAACTTTCGGAGTTATCATTGCAGCCTATGAGGCACATTACTGTTCGATTTATTTTTCATGCATATTTATAATTTAATCTGGTTTTAATTTTGATACTATTTGTTAAGACTTGAACATTCGGGATCACCATCGCAGTCCACCATATGAGGCACATTACTCTTCGATTCATTTCTCATAAGTATTCATAATTTTGTGTGGTTTTAATTTTGATACCATTTGTTAAGATTTGAACTTTCACTTTAAAAAATTAACCTAATATGAGGAGTAATCAAACCCCTTACATATTTAGAATTTTATATTTAGCTAATGTGAAATTTTATTTCAACACCTCTGACAATACTATTTGTCATTATTATTGTGGTGACAATTATAACTTTATAAGTAAATTCTACATGTAAATATGACAATTTAATTGACTATTACTGTGAGTTTACTTTCCTATATATTTAAATAGTCAAGAGAGATTTAAAATCATCATAGAAGCAACCAAGGATGAAAATATCGGTATCGATGGAAATATCGAATGTTCAAAATAAAAAAATAACAATGAAAATATCAACAAAATATCGATATCGATAAAAATACGAAAAAAATGACGGAATTTTATAGAAAAATATAGAAATTTTTAATGAAACTTCAGGCTATGCTTATTTATTAGATACTTTATCAATTTAACTATAAAAATTAAAAAAATATTGAGTGGAAATCATATTTATCATAATTAAGAGATTTATAATACTTGCTAATAAAAACAAAAATATTATTAATTAAGTAATGAATTATTAATTAATCAAAATAATAATACAAGTACATGATTATTTAAATATAAGTCAATACCATATAGAATTTCTTGGTGGTTGAAAATTTTCACTCTTTTTCTTATTTTCATTTCTAGTTGTGTATTGAGAAAAATATTGAGCAAAATGCACATCTCCTTTGATAATTTTGCATGTAATTGTTAACATGCTAACCATATAGATCTAATATTTCATGTGATTGTCTTTGCTAATAGTTATGATATGGATATGATGTTGATTGACTTTGTTCATAACCCACTATATATTATGAAAATTTTAAATTAATTAACCCTTAACCCCTAATGGTTGAGTTTGAGAACGTATTAATGAGTTATTACNCATTTGAACAAAATTTTACAGATTTTTTTATTTTTTATTTTTAAATCAAATCCATCTGAAACTAATTGTATATATAATATACTAAACTCCGTAAAAAATAATACTTAATTAATTATTACAAAAAGAAAAAAGAAAAAAAAGAAAAAAAAAAGGGTGGATCGTCGTGGGCCGTGGCCCAAAGCATATATTCCATTCCATAAACTAAGTAATAAATCACACGCAAAGCCTTATATTCCAGAACCAAAAAAAACACGAATATAAATGTAAAAGAAATTCGAAACGCAAAGCAAAGAGAGAAAGTCTGAGAGCAGAGCGAGACTCAGAGAGTGTGCGAAGGAAAAAAAGAAGCTCGAAAGCAAAGCAGGCATGGCAGCAAAAGACGAATCCAGAAATGAAGAAAGCTCTATTGTCTCTGATCTTATCAACTTCTTGAACGCTTCCCCAACTGCTTTCCACGCTGTTGGTAGTTATTTTATTTTATTTTTCCTTTCTCTCGCTCTTTCTTTTGTTTGTTTCCCTAGAATATCTATTGGCAGCAAAAGACGAACCAGAAATGAAGAACGCTCTGTTGTCTCTGATCTTATTAACTTCTTGAATGCTTCCCCAACTGCTTTCCACACTGTTGGTAGCTATTTTATTTTATTTTTCCTTTTTCTCGCTCTTTCTTTTGTTTGTTTCCCTAGAATATCTATTGAACATTAAACAAAAACCAATCCCATTTCCTCATATAGTTAGATTCATCAATTTTTGGAGAAACTAAATTGATATGTTATCTACCCTTTTAAAAGAAAATTATATGTTGTTGATTTCATTTTGTATTTTCAGTTAAGCTTTGGGATTCGAAGTGAAAAGAAATATTTTCTTTCTCTTGGGATTCTCTGAAACCAAACAGGAGACCTGATTGTTTTTCTGTTTTTATGTTATTTGAGTTGGAGAGTTGTTTTTTTTTTTTTTTTTTT
>QANX01001273.1:0-42079 GCA_003254975.1 Ochetophila trinervis
GAGCTAGAAAAAAAAAAAAAGAGGGAGTAACATATTAATTAGAAATAGGAAACTATATAAAATGAAGTAAACAAAAAATTGCAAAAAAAAAAAATGAAAGAGAGATTGAGTAACATCTATATATATATTGGCAAGCATTTTTTGAGCTCTTCATATTAAAAAATATGTGAGTAATTTTATATGTATGAGTATTCCCTAATGCAGTAAGTAAAATTCAGAGCTATATATGTACTAATATCAATTCATAACTTCCTCAAAATATGTTCCCAGTTGAAGAAACTAAACAAAATGAAGCTAAGAAGAGAGCATTGAACCTTGGGTAGACTTGCTTCCGAGATGCAATGTTGGAGCTATTGGAAGGCTCCTGGAAATGACTTTAGCATCAAGAGAAGATTGAAGTTAATTGGTTGATAAATATTCATTATTATCAAAATCAAGTGACTGATATGGTTGTTGGCATATTAAGCATTATTTACTACCAAGTACAAAAAAAAAATTAAAAATATGTTTAAAATATTATAACTTTAAATATATACCATTTAAAAGGTCATTTAAATATACTATTTATATTGGGGTTTGGTAAGTGGATAATTTTCTTTTACTTTGAGCTTGGTGGATAATTTATGTTTTGTCAATGTGGTTAATTCATAAAGCATTTAACACCATTATTATTTCATAATAATGAAAACGAGGTAATATTGTCCATAAATAGGTAACAAAATCTGCAAATTATGTAATATGGTCCATAAACAGAGTAACAATACCGAAAGGAGGTAATACTATCTACAAGTGATGTGACATGGTCCATAAAACAAGTAACACCACTATAAAATGATCCATAAACAAAGTAACGCGATTTGCAACATGCTATCCAAAATGAAGTAATGTTTTCCATAAAAAAGTAAAATAATCTGCAAATAAAGTAACATCATCCATAAACAGTGTAACAATACCGAAAAGAGGTAATATTGTTCAAATAATCTGTACCATGTCCATAAATAAAGTAATTTGGTCCATAAATATTGTAACATTCCTAAAATGATGTAATACGATCCACAAGTGATGTGACATGGTCCATAAAGAAGGTAACACTACTATAAAATGATCCATTAACAAAGTAATGCGATTTGCAACATGCTATCCAAAACGAGGTAATGTTTTCCATAAAAAAGTAAAATAATTTGCAAATAAAGTAACATCATCCATAAACGGTGTAACAATACCGAAAAGAGGTAATATTGTTCAAATAACCTATAACATGTCCATAAATAAAGTAATTTGGTCCATAAATATTGTAGCATTCCAAAATGATGTAATACTATCCACAAATAAGGTGACATGGTCCATAAAGAAGGTAACACAACTATAAAATGATCTATAAACAAAGTAACGCGATTTGCAACATGCTATCCAAAACGAGGTAATATTGTCCATAAAAAAGTAAATTAATCTGCAAATGAAGTAACATTATCCATAAATGGTGTAATAATTCTGAAATGATGTAATATCATTCAAAAAACCTGTAATTTGTCCATAAATCAAGTAATTTGATCCACAAATATTATAACATTACAAAAGGAGGTAACATTGTTCAAACGTGAGGTAACTTGTCTATCAATGGAGTAATATAATCCTAAAATATTGTAATATTACTACCGGTTATATCCGGTTACATAAGTAGCTTTACTCTTGTGATGCCACTTGTCAACATGTAAGTATAGTTTTACCAGTCTAACCATAATAACAAATTATACTGTAGACTGACCCCACCAAAATACCTTTTGTTTGAAAGGCTGAAAAGTGAAAAGACTCAAAAGAAGAAGAATTAAAGTGCAAAACTCAATATCAACACCGATGGTGGACATTTTTTCTTGTTAAGCAAGTTTTTTAGTTCAAATTTTCTAGATGAAATAGATTTGCACGGGAAGAATTTTCTTTCATGGCTTATCCGCTCAAACAGAATTAAATATATATATATATATAATACTTTAATATCAGCGTATCAATTAAAAAAAAAATGCAAAACTCAATAAAATCAATCTTGCGTTATATGGGAACCACACGGATACTCAATAAAAAATGCTACTGATGCAAATTTGAAAGAAAAACATCTTCGGTCCTTAACATTAAATTGGTATTTACACCAAAATATACCCACAAAAAAAACATGAAACTAATAATTTTCCAGTAAAGAGTTGCAGAAGTTGAGCACAAAACAAACCAATTGGCAGAGAAAATAGAACATGATGAGAAAAGTTTCGATAGCAAGAACCAGATAGTTGTACAAGTCAACCTCACAGTGGGAAGTGTCATGATCTCTCTTGTAATTCGATTATATACCAAGTTGCTTGATGCCCTGTGTTATTACATTGCATGAATGACCTTCCAGTATGCAACACCAAAAATGAGGATCATAGCAGATTTGTAAGCCTAGTTTAATTTGTAGTTATAATTCTGTGAGTGATCCATCCATATACCAGCTTACCTGAGTCTATATTATTAAAAAAAAATAAAAAAAATAAAAAAAAATAAAAAAAAATTGGGACAAAAAATAGTCATTGCCACCTGCCTAATTTTGGTTGCCATTAAAAAAGCAGAAAGTTTCAAAAGGATGGCAATAGAGTACTTTATTTGGTCTTGATTTTGATTGAGACTTGGAGAAATAATTAGAGGGCACAAAGCATTCCATTTTTCTTTTCAATTCCTTTAATTATATAGCCATCTACGGAAATTAATATCTATAACAGAGAATGAAAAAAGATACGAGGTTGGTTTTTGAGTTATGAAAAAAAAAATATATGTATACACTATAAATAAAGATGTATGCTGTTTATAAAAACACATAATACTGGACAACTGATGGCATGGAAATTGAAATATCACCTTCTAAGTTCCAACTGTCAATAAAAATCCCATTTTTGAATTTCCTTCAATTATTTAGCATCTTTAAGACATCTATAAATAGGGACTGAAATCCCAGCACATACCCAATCCCTTCGATAATTGTTGTTTCTTTTTGCTTTATTTGGGTGTACAAAATAAATAATTCGCTTTTGTCTTCTTGCATTAGCTGTAAAAGAACATCACTTTAATCATGAAAAAAAAAAAAAACTAATTTCATGTGGACTATAAGAAAGAGCTTCATCTCCTTTGCTACGCAAACTTTCACTATCACCTTGCAAGAACACACTTAGCCTGATTTTCTAGCCTTCCAAACAAGCCAACTATGGCAGAATCATTTCTCTTCGGCATCGCAGACAGGATCATCGGAAGCCTAGCTTCTGATCCAGTGAAAGAGATCGCATCGGTCTGGGGTGCGAAGAAGGAGCTCTTAGAACTCCAAGAAACCGTTTCGGTAATCAAAGATGTTCTTCTTGATGCGGCTGAGAAGCAAGTCCATAACCACCAAGTCAGAACCTGGCTGAAGAAGCTGGAAGATGCAGTTTACGAGGCTGATGACCTGTCAGATGATATCTCCACTGAAGCTTTGCGGCGACAATTGATGAGCGGAAGCAATATGATCAAGAAGGTACGCACTTTCTTTTCATCCAAAAACCAGCTTGTGTTTCGCTGCAAAATGGCTCACGGAATAAAAGACATCAAGGAGAGACTGGCTGCGATTAATAATAACCGAAGGGACTTCCAATTGGAAGTGCGTCGAGAGGAGACTAGAGCTGTGGTCAGAGGTAGGGAGCACACTCACTCTTACATTCCTCAAGAACAAGTCATTGGGAGGGAGAGTGATAGAATTGCAATCCTGAAGCTTCTGTTAGATCCCAATGTTGAAGAAGAGAATGTGTCGGCTGTGCCAATTGTGGGCTGTGGAGGTTTAGGAAAAACCTCACTTGCTCAGCTCGTGTATAATGATGAGGAGATTCAAACACGTTTCGATTTGAAAATGTGGGTTTGTGTCTCTGAAGATTTTGATGTGAGATCACTTGCTGAGAGAATCATTAAATCTGCAACTAATCGGGGTTTAGAGAATCTCGAGATGGACCAATTGCAAAAGAAACTCCAAAAGCAAGTAAATGGAAAGCGGTATTTGCTTGTACTCGACGACGTATGGAACGAGAATAGAGAATCATGGAGAAGCTTAATGATTTTATTGTCAAATGGTGCAAAAGGGAGTAAGATATTGATAACCACTCGCAGTCAAAAAGTCGGACAGATTACAAGCAGAATGGAGCCATATATGCTGGGGATTTTAGATAAAGATCAATCATGGTCTTTATTTAAGAATGTTTCTTTTAAGTCTGTACAAGAGCCAAAAAACTCCAACACTGAGAGAATTGCAATGGAAATTATGAACAAGTGTGGAGGAATTCCACTTGCCATTAGGACAATTGGAAGAATGCTGTATTCCAGAGATCCAGATACAGAGTGGTCCTCCTATCTCGAAAAGGAATTTTCAAGCATAGTTCAAGATGCGAACGATATATTACCGACGCTCAAACTCAGCTACGATAGTCTCCCATCGCATTTGAAAACTTGTTTTGCCTACTGTAGCTTATTTCCGAAAGATAATCGTATTGAAGTTGACAAGTTAATAAAACTGTGGATGGCACAGGGATTTATTAAGTCATCAAGTTCAACTCAATCGTTGGAGGAAGTGGGGTATGAGTATTTTAAGGATTTACATTGGAGATCATTTTTTCAAGAAGTAGAAGAAATTTACGATGAAAAGTTGGAATGCAAAATGCATGACCTCATGCACGATCTTGCAAAACAAGTAGCAGGAGAACACTGTGCTGTGCTACGTTCTGTTCCAGAAAATATAGACGAAAGAACTCGGCATGTAAATTTCGATTTTGACCTAAATAGAAAAACTCCAGCTTTCTTGTCTCGAAAAAATAAGATTCGAACATTTCTTTTTCAACAGGTTTCTCCAAAAGTTGAGTTAACTAGTGTAGATGCAATTGTTTTAGGTTTGAAGCTGGTGCGTGCATTAGATCTTCACGGTATTCAGAATACAGCAGTGCCACGTTCTATTTGTGAATTGAAGCATTTAAGGTATCTTGATCTTTCTTGGACTGGCAATATGAAGACACTGTCAAATTCAATTACCAAGCTGCAAAATTTGCAAACACTGAAACTATCAGATTGTAGTGATTTAGTAGAATTGCCGAGAGACTTGAAGAAGTTAGTCAATCTCAGGCATCTTGAGAATGATAGATGTTCTAGATTGACACATATGCCGAGTGGGATGGGACAATTGACTAACCTTCACACTTTAAATGAATTTGTACTGGACAGGGGCATCGGTTCTACCTCCCGTGAGGCTGCAAGTGGGCTTAACGAGCTAAAGGAACTGAACAACTTGAGAGGGAAATTGAGTATAACAAATTTGAGATTTGGAAGAAATGCAAGTGTAGAATATAAGGATGCAAAATTGAAGGACAAAAAACATCTTCATAGCTTGATATTTAATTGGCAATGTAGAAGTTTTGATGATGATGATGATCATAGTCCTGTTGATGCAACAGAGTCCGTGGATTATGAAATTGCATTGGAAAGCCTGCAACCGCACCCAAATCTTAAAGAATTGGGTATATGTAATTTCGGGGGTGTTAGACTTGCAAGTTGGTTTCCTTTGCTTACAACACTCGACACATTGTTCTTATTTTACTGTAAGAAAATACAAAATTTATTGCCACTCAATGAACTCCCATGTCTCAAATCATTGACATTATATGGGTTGTCTTCTCTGCAGTATATTTCAGACAGCGTAACCAATGACTTGTCGGCTCCGCAAGCACATCTACTCTCAACCTTACAAAGACTCAATCTTAATGGATTGCCCAATCTAAAGTGGTGGTGGAAGGATGATCATGATGCAGTGAATGGTGAAGAAGATGATCATAGTTGCTGTTTACCTTCATTTACTTGTCTTTCTGATTTATTTATCCAGGACTGCCCCAGATTGATTTCCATGCCCCTTTACCCACATTTGAAAGAAAGACTTCTGTTGAAAAATAGCAGCTTGAAGACTTTCCAACAAACACAGATGATGAACACCGCGACAGCTTCGTCTTTCTCTCCTCTCTCAAATTTGACTGATTTCTATCTGGATCGAATTGAGGATCTAGAATCTCTTCCAGAGGGGCTACAACAGCTTACCTCCCTCCGAGAACTTACTATCTCTGGCTGTAAGAATTTTGTGGCTATTCCAGAATGGATCGGCAACATCCGATCACTTAAAACGCTTTCCATTTCGTGTTGCGACAATTTGACATCGCTACCTGAAGGAATGCGTCGCCTAACCTCTTTGCATTTTCTTAGTATCTCTCGTTGCCCTCTCTTAGAGCAAAGATGTGAAAGGGAAACAGGCGAAGATTGGCATAAGATTGCTCACATCCCACACTTGTCTTTTCATAATTGATTCACAACCATTCATTTAATCAGGTACATAATTTATAAGTATAGACTTTTTTGATCCATTATCATGTTTGCTTGTCTTCTTTTTAACACTCTTTAAGGATTGGTGTGTTTATTTATTTATTTTTATTTTTTATTTTCGTCAATTTTGTTTGCAGCAGCTTGTGGCAATATATTTAAGAGTTTGGGGCTTCTGCAATTGTGCAGTAAATGAATGTATATTGGTGATGATGAATTGGTAACCATTAATATTTATTTTTCCTTTTAGTTATTTGCAGTATTATTAAGATAGAAAACATTATAAATATAAACTTTAAATTGCTTGATCTCTTCCTTTACATGATTTATTCGCGTGATCAATTACTATCTTCCTAAAGATTATTTTCCTCTTCTAGAGATGAACAAACTTGAGCTAAAGAGTTCAGAGTGCATCTTATTCAAAACTATGGGGTTTGCAATTTTACAGCGACTTCAAGCTTTATATGGGTAACTATTACTCATCATTTCCTGCTTTCTCTAGTATAGATTTTTGTTTTGTTGTTAATTTGTTTTGTTCGTGATAATTTATGGTTTTATTTTTTAGAACAAATCAGGTTTCTGAGGTTTTCAATATGTTACTACATTAAAAGTAACATAAAAGGAGTGAAATTCAATTTCAGTAATACCAAAATTAATGTTATGATGGTCGATCCAAGCACGCAAATGGTACTATACTCATCTTAATTTCCTTAGCTTTTGTAATTGCGTTCTGCTAGTAATTATTTATGACATATAAACTTTGAGCATGCTTTCGATATACAACCAATTGAAGCAAGAACAAACTTGAGCTAAAGAATTAAGGATTGATTCTTATTCAAAAATATGAGGTCTGTGATTTCGCTCAATTCAAGTATTGAGAGGGTAATTATTACCCATCTCTTGATTTTTCTTGGGTAATTATCAATGATGTTTTTAGTCTGCTATTACATAAAAAAAAAATTGCATAAAAATAGTGAAATTTGATGTCAATGATACGAAAGTTATATTATGATGGTGGATCCAAACATGCAAATTGTAGTGATGTGGCATTTAATTTATTATCTGTAATCAGTAAAATTCCTTTTGGGCATGTAGAATGGTCCAAGTCATATTTGTGAAGTCAAGGAAAATTCTATTTGATATATAAACTGAGGTGTCAACTAGTGGATCCTGATTTTCTTGCAATGGTGTCCTATAGCAGAGGTGTAAGCAAATGATTAGCTCTTTATAATTATTTGCTTATTTGTATCAGCTTTGCTGGAAATATTTTGGCTGGATTTTAGAATTTTCTGTAATGGAATGGGATCTTTATTTACTAGAGAGTGTGAAAAAGATACGGTGTGTGAGAGAAATAAAATACAGGAGCAGGAGAGAGTTCATGGTTGAAGAAAACCCAATGTAAGCTTACCTTCTGGTGTACACTAGAAAGAGAGCAGGGGATGGGTTATTCTTGTGTTATGAGCTCTATGTGATCTGTATGTGCCCACCTTCTCTCACACTTTAATGAAGATGACTTCTCCTTGCCTTGCCGTGGATGTAGGCTGTGTTATCACACCTGAACCACGTTAAATTGATTGTCCTCAATCTTTTAATTCATTTATACTTATGTTCTACCTCACAACTATTTGATTAGATCTGATAAATATTGAGATATCTGGTTGAGATTTGTGTTTGTACATTGAGATGTTTTGAAACATATTATTGCTACTGGTTAGTATATTCTAACACAAATAGTAACCATACATACTCAGCTTTTATTAGCTTTTGCAATTGCATTATGCTCATAATTCTGTCTAACTTATAAGTTTTGAGCATGTTTTTGATGTACAACCACAAATTACATTCCTATTTATAGTCTGCAATTGCATTCTGCTCCTAAAAAAATTCTTATTTCGATCATGTGATGCGTGCCCCAAATTAATTTCATCATTCCATGAAGGACTTCCAAAGAGTAATAGATGGGTGATTGGCATCAGATTGTTCCTAGCTTTTTCAGTTTGGTTTCCTCACAAAATTTTCACATTCCTCTGATATGTTTAGGTATGCAAGTCCATTATTAATCCCTAATCATTGTATACAGAGAATCACTTGTCAGTGGAATACTATTCTTCATGATCTCCTTTCAGAGGAATTCAATATTGTTGGAGAGTTTAGTAAGACTTTAAAATTGTGTTGTAGAAGTGAACACTATAGACTTCCAAGGATTAGGAGTTAGAACATGCTCAGAGACATTTGCATATCAAAAGTTGTGAAACATGTCCACAATATCATAGCGGTAACTCTTATGCCTCCTGTAATTTGATAATATATACAAAGTTTCTCAAAACCTTGTATTTACACACTGTGGGAATTACCTTACACTTGGCTGAATGAAAAATGGCAGTCTGCTTTCTAACTAGAACAACTTGACATGCACTGGAAGGAAAGCTAATGACCGTGATTAATTTGGGCTAAACATTTACGGTCTACATGTTTACGACTCTGTTTAGCTTCCAGCTCGAGTAGTCAGTTTTGTTTTTCATTCATGGTGGTAAAGCTTCTTTCTCTGTCGGTTCATGCTTGACCATGTTACATGGAGGAAATATGAATCTTGATACTATGAGCATCTTTGATGCAGGAGACTTGTTACTGAAAGCATTTTCCAAGTCCAATACAACTGGTGTAACTGGACCAAACAAATGGTATCTCATCCGTTGGTTCCAGTTTGTGACCTCATCAATTTAAGAATGTGATTTACATAAATATCTTTCAGAAGTTTACTAATCTTAGTTCATCAAGTAAGCTTGTGATGGTTTTTGAATTTATATAATTAGAAGGCCTTAAAATTTTGGTTTTATTACTCTAAAATATGTCATATGTATGTATATGTGTCACTAAGCTGAACATATTAATTGGATGTTAGTCTGGTATACTTACTGCTTTTTGTCTGTTTGTTTTGATTAATAAAGACATATTGCTATAAATATACACACGTATTTTGGTCTTTAATTCGTGATTTTCAATTTAGTTCACCAGTTTGAGTAAAGAAATGGTAGAAAGAGAAGAAACAGACTGTATGAAAGGAAAACATACGAAATCACATGATATTTGATTTCTTTTATTTTATACCAGCAATGTTTGCTATGCAATCAATAACTCTACAACCAAACAGAACTTAACTAAGTGACCTGCTAATGTACCAACTTAAACAGCTAACATAAATAACTTAGAATTGTTTAGGTGCAATGTTTTTCTACCTTCCATTTTTGTCATTTCCTTTATTTCACATAAACATCCACTACATTAACTCTGGATATCACTTACTCTAGGGGAATTGTGTAAAATAGATGAAAATATTGATCTTAAACCAAAAAGAATGTAGTACACCTCCAAATGTTAAATTATAAATTCATGATAAAAATATTACAATTTGGAAGACAGCCATAATAAATAAAATATTTATGAATTACCAAAAAAGAAATATGTGTATATATATCAGTTACTGTTAGTTTGTACGTTTAATTACATTTTTTAATAATATAATAATAATCATGATATTATAGTAATGTTAGATATGATTAATTTGGAAACGGTGAAAGTGGCTGCCATTTCATGCAATGGTTCCAGTACCACAACACTAACCGCATCATTCATGTTCCTTTCCATTTAAGATTATAATATTCGCGGAGAATGGCGAAAGAGCGATCTAAAACACCTCGACCCCGCAATTCGACACGTACCGATAACAGTGCCCATCCGATAGGTCCACGTGTTATGATCATCTATCATACCCACGTGTCAGTCCTAGACACGCGTTCAGCTCAAGCTTCATCTCAGCCGTCAAGCTAATCCAACCATCCAAGTAGAATTCGGCCGGAAGTTGACGCTTTTGACCCATCAACAATACTCAGCAATCGACATGTGGCATGATGTACTTGTGTGACCGTAGATTTACGTGGAGATGTTCGCCAACGATTGGGATCCCTATTATTCCAATCATATCTTACATTTTCACTCCCCAGTTTGAGCAAGCTCGTATCTTTTCAATCTCCTCGTTGCCTCGCCTGCCAAAGTTTCCAAAGACTGCTAATGTGTCGGATGCCGAGGCCAAACTACCAGCGCAAATGAGAATGTTCTAAGTACGACCATTTTACATATAAAGTTGTTTGTAAATAAAATAGTTATTGGTGTAAATTACAACAATCAATCTAATAAAATTTTAAACATTTGACTATTCTAAATGATATATATTGTAGTTATGTGTTGATATTTAAATTTTTTTTAAATTGAAAAAGTTTAAATTTATAAATAATTTTTTTTTAAAATACTCTTTCAACAATGTGAACAATTGTTATTTTTTAAAATTAAATTTAAATAAATATTAATTTTAAAATAAATAATATAATCTAAATAATAATATTTTTCAAAATAAAATAATATTATTTTATTTATAAACAAGCTATTTTATTTATAAACTTAAAACCAATTGAAAAGCCTGTTTCGTTGCATAGAAAAGCCCATATGCGAACTTTTTTTTCCTACTTATTTTCTAGCTTCGAGTTTTAAAGATTTGTTATTGTAGAGATATCAAGAAAATAGATACGATTCCAAATTTTAACCATTTTTTTTTTAATATTTTCTCTGAATTTCTTGAATGAAGGTTGTAGATAATAATGAGAAAAGGCTCAAATATTTGGAATTGGTGCAAGTAGCAGCGATCTATATAAAAATTATTGTGCCTATTAAAAGGGAGGAGTAACTGCAAAAAAGGTTCCGAACTGAAACGTATCCCGCCCTCCCGCGCATTTTACCATTAATACCATGATTACTGCTAACCTACGCTAATGTTCTTTTGCTGCTCAGCGTCATTTCCAGTCCAGTCTTTCACACTGAACTTTATCCAGTTTTCTTCTGACTGCGGCTCAATGGAGCCTCACCTCCTTGAATCCACTAATTTGCGCCGGTCGTCCTCGACCTTCTTAACGCACACCATGCTTTCGATAAAACTCCACGGTGACCATACCCACTTGCCAAACCCAACAATTCGATGTTCAAAATTATCTAAATGGAGCTCCTCGTCGACCCAAAATGGGCTCCAGAAGGATTCGAAGAAGGACCTGTCTCGGATTCTGAGAACGGATGCTGCTATTAGGAATATTGAGAGGAAAGCAAACTCGAAGAAGTATAATAGGTTGTGGCCAAAAGCTGTTTTGGAGGCTTTGGATGAGGCTATTAGAAAGAATTTCTGGGAAACCGCTCTAAAGGTTGGAGCTTTTCTTCTTTCCAATGATTTTCTTATGATTGTTGAGTTTGTTTATATTAATTTATCATGTGGGTTGGCTTCTGGGTGTGTGGAATTCTTGTTGTTTTGACGCCTCTTTGTTGTTTGGGTTCTGATTCTCTGAATTGTACTGAGCTCTGTCTTATTAGAAATATTTGTTTCTGTTTTAAGACTTCAAAATACTATTCTCTGAAGAAAGTCTCCAAAATATTTTGTTCTGTGAGATGCATATGTTTTTTTTTTTTTTTTCTGGGTTATAAGCCTTTAAAGTTTGATGCACAAGTGCATTTTTGGGATTCTATTCATATACTCTGGAACTTCTTCAAGCCTACAGTTGCTTTGCTTTCTGTAGATTTTTGGACTACTGAGAATGCAACACTGGTATGAGCCAAGATGCCAGACATACACAAAACTGTTGATGATGCTTGGAAAGTGCAAGCAACCTGAGCAGGCCAGCTTACTTTTTGAGATTATGTTATCTGATGGGCTTAGACCTACTGTTGATGTGTATACCGCTCTTGTTAGTGCTTATGGAAAAAGTGGCCTCCTGGACAAGGCATTTTCTACTGTGAATGATATGAAATCTGTTTCTGAATGCAAACCAGATGCATATACCTACTCTATTCTTATTAGCTGCTGCACTAAGTTCCACCGCTTTGATCTGATTGAACATGTTCTCAGCGACATGTCTTATCTGGGAATTGATTGTAGCACAGTCACATACAATACTCTTGTCCATGGTTATGGGAAAGCTGAAATGTTTGAATTGATGGAAGAAACATTAACAGATATGATTGAAAGCAGCAGCTGCCTTCCGGATATTTTTACATTAAATTCTTTTATTGGGGCTTATGGAAACAGTGGGCAAATTGAGAAGATGGAGAAGTGGTATGATGAATTTCAGCTAATGGGAATAAAGCCAGACATTAAGACATTCAATATCATGATCAAATCATATGGGAAATCAGGAATGTATGATAAGATGAGTTCTGTGATTGAGTTCATGGAGAAAAGGTTTTACTCCCCTACTATTGTTACTTTTAATATTGTTATTGAAGTATTTGGAAAAGCCGGAAATATTGAGAGGATGGATGAATACTTCAAGAAAATGAAGCATCAAGGAATGAAGCCTAATTCTATCACATACTGCTCTCTTGTCAGTGCTTATAGCAGGACTGGGCATATGAAGAAAGTTGATTCCATTGTGAAGCAAGTTAGAAGTTCCAATGTTATACTGGATACACCTTTTTTTAACTGTATCATTAGCGCCTATGGTCAGGCTGGTGATGTAGAAAGGATGGGTAAAATGTTTTTGGAAATGAAGGAAAGTAAATGCGTGCCTGACAACGTCACTTTCGCTACCATGGTCCAAGCCTACAATGCCCAAGGCATGGTTGAGGTTGCTGGAGACTTGGAGGGCAAAATGATCACCACAGGAAACTATTCAGGTAGCTTGATATGTCTTCCACTTAAATTGTTATATTGTTTCCTTGTCACTTGGATCGTACAAATAAATACTTCACTTCCAACCACTAATGATTTTACTGTGGTTTTCTAAGTTTAGATCGTGCATGAGATTGGTGATAAGAAATATTACTTGGAGATTGGAAGTTCAAGCCTCTGAATTGGTGCAGACAAAGGCCTAACGATGGGGGTTTGTTAGGATATCTACTGTATTTATGTTTTTGGTGGTGGGTATATTTTTACTGTATTTATTTAATGTGATGCAGGCCACAAACTTCATCATTCCATGGATGAATGCCAGAGGTAAACAGATGCTGATCGGCTTAAGAGATTGCTCCTAACTTTACGGTTGTTTTACTCAGAGAGTGTTCATATTCCTCTCATTTGTTTAGGCATGCAAGTCTATTAAAATCCCTATCCCAAGAACCACTTGTCAATGGTATTCTTCACGATCTCCTTTTGGAGGATTAATCCAATATTGTTGGAGAGTTTAACAAGAGTTTCAATATTGTGATGCAGCTAGATCAGTTGAGCACATAACACTCCGAGGCTTAACAGTTAGAACATGCTTAGAGAAATTTGCTTATCAAAAATTGTACATGTCAACAATTTTGTACTAGTAATGATCTTGCCTCCTGGTACAAATACTCAATTATCAAGTATAATTGCAATATGTAACTTGCTTCATTTCTTTATTTGAGTTACTGGCATTATTAACAATGATCTTCCAATGTAGAGGTTTCTATTTGAACAATGTTTTTAATTATGCTATATGTTGCAGAAGCAAAACCAATCAAAGAATGAAGGAAACATGAACTAAAGCATTAAGAATTCTTTATCAACAAATTTTGGGGTGTGCAGTTTTGCAAGAACTCGAGCAATAAGAGTAATTTATTACCTATTTCTTGCTTTTTCTTAAGAGTTAGAAGAAGCTCAAAAACATTTCCATATCAAAATTGCGATACAAGTCTGTTATCATAGTAGTAAATTGGTAATTAGCATTTTTCCTCTGGTTTGATAATGTGCTGAGTTGCTAAAAAGTGAATCCCTTTCTTAATACACTGCAGGAATCACAGCTTTTCTGTGCGGCTTTACAATTCAAAGCTGTATGAGAGATGAAGACCATCAGAAGATGAATGGAGATCCATGGAGGGAATTGCACTTTATGGCATCCAGATTCCTCTCTTTCTTTTCAGGGAATGTACTGGTTTTGGTTTGTGCCCATTTCGAATTTAGTGTGATCCACTTATAAATGTATCAATAGT
This sequence comes from Ochetophila trinervis, assembly GCA_003254975.1. Classification (NCBI taxonomy): domain Eukaryota; kingdom Viridiplantae; phylum Streptophyta; class Magnoliopsida; order Rosales; family Rhamnaceae; genus Ochetophila; species Ochetophila trinervis. The sequence goes on from QANX01001273.1 coordinate 14,383, forward strand.
AATACATTATGCTAGTGATGGTTGTTTGATTTAATCTTATCGGAAAGAAAAAACAAAAAAACTGTGATGCTAGTGTGTTCACTGCATGATTGTCAGTAAGCTTGGATCGTAATACAAATCAATTTGTGTTCTTTTGATTAGTGAGGATAGATTTTATTGAATATTTATGTCATTACTTTTCTTTTTCTTTTTTTTTTTTATACTTTACTTCTTGATTTCCAAACTTCAGTTGAGATCATTAGTATGGAGTGAGCAGCTTATTGACATATTTGTGCATTGTTCTTGCTTGGTCTGCGACAGTGGTTGGGTTGAAACAATGGCTATTTCAGGCCATTGATCACAGTTATTAATATGCACGATGTTTCAATTAAAATCTAAGGGACAATTGGAAGTACTTAAATGTGGCATAAGATTCTTCGCATTTAGGCTTTTGCTTCCATCTCTTGGAACGGCTTTGATGGTTGATAATAATGAAAGTAATTTCAAGTCGTTAATGCCAAGAAACAAAGGTGAAATCCAGAGTTTTGAACCAATAAAAAAGATTATCCCTCCAGTCTTGAAACTCTAGATTGGTTTTATCAACTCTATTCTTGTCACTTCTTGTGTTTCACAAAGAAATCTGGTGTACTACGGCTTGGGCATATTTGGCAAGCTCACCAGTTTTGGCACTCTAGTGGCCAGACTTGCTTCATTACACTTAAAATGCCAAACAAAAAACCATTTGTTGCTGACCAACAAAATGAAAACCTTGAATCCAACCGATAAAGAGTGTGCTTGAACACTGGTAAAGGTCATCATTTGCTCCAACATCTACTTCACATCGTTATTGTTATCTGGTTAAATCCTATCAGCTTGGGACTAATTTACTAAACCAGATTTAGCCATGTTCAATGAGCTAGTAAAAGTAAATGTGTGTTCAAATCTTCTTGTTTCCTTTGTCTGCAATTGCTAGCAGGATTTCAATTACATATTAGTGGTTCCAGACACCGATAAAACAGACAACAAACTATAACATGAACAAAAAATGGTTTCCCATGTTCCAAACATAATTGCTTCTCATACATTGAATCCATTTTCATTGTGATTTATTTTTTTAAAAAAAAAAAAAAAAAAAAAAAAAAACAGCTTGGTTTGGTCACACAAAATGGATAAAGATTGCATTTTGGGTCCAAAGTTTTTTTTTTCCCTCTTTGATGATCTAATATGGACCCACAGTTACATATTTTTTCTCCATTACAAAATCTCATGGCCCTACGAAAAGAAATCAGATTATTTTCTGAGCCCACCAGCACATGCACCACCTTCCTAGGTATCATCTACTTCCTCTAACTATTCTTATACATTAAAGTTTTTTTCAACTTTCTTTTGGGTTTTCAAAATTTTGTTATATGGTTTTCAGCTAAGTATATGACTATGTTATCCATATGGTTTAGGGTATAGTTGAGGTTCAAATATCAGGGCATTGGGTTGTATGGTAGTGACTTTGTCACTGGATTGTTCCACAAAGACATATTCCATAGAGTTGGTTCTACTATTAATCTTTCATTAAATAATTGCAATTTGAAACTAAATTAGGCTCCATTTTTATTTTGTGTAGGAATTGGTATCAAAATACAACAAACTAGTACCCCCAATCATGATTTTGCTATACCCATCTTTTGTGCAAAACTTAGAAGGTCATGAAGCTTCATTAGCGCCCAAGAAATGCAAATATGGATGACAATATGGGCCAATGCCACATGAATGGGCCATAATTATCCCCTTTTTTTATGTTCCTTTCATTACAATTATAATCTAGATTGTCTCACTATTGAAACATGGCACCAATCTGTCAATTTTTTAATTAATTAATTTAATATTTATTATCTTTACTTTATTCAAAAAATGTAAATATCCATTTTTATTTTATTTTGGTAATAGAAATGTAAATATCCTTTATAAAATAGAAAGGGATCTTTAAATCCCCACACCGACAATGCACATGGGATTTATAATGTATTGTTCAAACTTGCTAAAAGTGACCATGCCATTGACGAAGAAGATAATAACTGATAATATTTTCACCAAAATAACTGATAATACGCCATCCAACTTTACCAAAAAATAATAATAATAATAATACGCCATCCAACTGTCAGAGAAAAAATTCACCAAAAAAAAACTGTCAGAGAAAAAAGAATATCCCAAAAGGTATAAATTCTCTGTTTCTTGGAGCACAGTTTTACCATAGAATCTCACTTTTTAGCCATTAGATACAAACAGATAATATGAAACAACAATATCCAATCTTTACTCATCATTCATCGTATACAAAATTGATTTCGCGTGGGGTTTCATGAAATACATAATGTTTTTTTTTTGATGAATTTATTGAATATACGAAATAAAACCATTTACGAAACAAAACCCATTGAAAAGAAAAACAATAAAATACAAGAGATCAAAAAGTCCATATGCAACTTAACATACAAAAATGAAAACCTACATATAGTTGTTCAATATCTAATAAAAACATTTTTTCTCAATTTTATTGGGGTTTCAAATGAAAAATCAACTGCCATACTAAGCTTTAAAAGAGCAACACTAGAACCTCTCAGGAATTAAAGATTTCACATCTATCTCCCAACATTCAATATTTGAAATTTTAATCTTAGTAAATTTGCATATATTTTTCTTTTTATTATTATATATAATTAAATGGTAGTAATGTGAGAAAGGAAAGTTAGTCCTCACATAGATTATAAAACCCTTTTGTTATTATGCAGTCAACAGATTACAGCAGTCTCCCTTCTTGAAAGCACATTAAAATCTAATAAGTTCATTGGGTGGCCAAAACACCCAAAAGTGGGAAAGAAATATTTAATAATGTGGTCCACCAAAGTACCTTTTGTTTGAAAGGCTGAAAGTGAAAAAGACTCAAAGAAAAAGAACTTAAGTGCAAAACTCAATTATTACCAAAAAAAAAAAAGTGCAAAACTCAATAAAATCCAGTTGTGTTAGATGGGGACCCACACGGATACTCAACCAAGAGACTAATAAGAGCCAAAGTAGTTTTTTTTTTTTTTTGTTATTATTATTATTATTTTTATGAAAAGAGCCAAAGTAGTTGGCGTTAGCAGGAGAAAAGTCATTAATTAATTTCACCAACAGAATCTGACATATCTTTCTTAGATTACATATTGAACTTAAAAAAAAAAAAGAGTTTTATATGCATTATATTGTAGCACATACAAGGCAGTGATCCTCCTTATATAAGAGGATGGAAAAAATATTACATTTTCATTGTTCATTAGTGTTTTTATTGTCAATATTAACTAGTTGGATTTTTTTTAATTAGCTAGTTGGATTTAAGGATTAAGAAAAATAATCATTCATCAAAGACTCAAAAATTATCGAGGAGAAAACTTTCCCTTTCACTTACAGATGCAATTTACCCACAATTTTAAATTTAATGGGGTTTTAAATATTTGAACCATACTTCGATGAAAAAGAAAGAAAGAAAGTTTTCTTCTTGTTGTTGTTTGTGGCATATAGCTAACTTGCGACAAAAAATAAATAAATCAAAACTACGAGAATGCCACTGTAATGAATTGTGCAGAAAAAGACGGTATGGTTGATGAAAGAATGAGACAGAGCAGACAAAAACCATCATCAGCCTTCTGTAGCTTGTGGTCAGGTGGCTCAGTGACACACTCACTCAACGTGATTTCTGCTAAAGCTTGGGACTTTCTTCCACACCTTCCCATATATCTCTCTCAATACTATAAATGTAGTCATTGAGCCTCTCTACTCTCTCCCAGCCAAACTTTCAGCTCCATCTCTCTCTTTCTTTCTCTCTCTCACTCTTCCTTTTAATATTTTTGCCCATTTTCTTTGTGGAAATGGCAATGCTGGTCTCCCTTCTTCTTGCATTTTCCTTGGTTTTCACAAGTTCTGTCTTTGCCATCGTGAATCCTCCTCCTTTGGAAGGTAATGTTCCCATCTAAACACCATTTGGCTAAACATGGAGATTTTCTACCCAGATCTGCTTTACTGAGCTCTTTGGCTTCTTCTTCTTCTTTTTTTTTTTTTTCCTGGTTTTATGTTTTTGTTTTGGAAGTTTCTTGTTCTGGGTCTACCTTTTATATCTTTCTTGCTTTAAATTTTGATCTGGTTTCTTAGCATTTTTTGTTCTGTTTTATTTCTTCAGGACTCCTGCAAAATGGAAACTTTGAGGAGAAACCAAAGCCAAGCAACCTCAAGAAAACAGTGCTCATTGGAAAATACGCATTGCCACAGTGGGAAATCAATGGCTTGGTGGAGTACATCTCAGGTGGACCACAACCTGGTGGGATGTACTTTGCTGTGGCTCATGGGGTTCACGCTGTGAGGCTTGGAAATGAGGCCTCAATCTCACAGACCATTAAAGTGAAACCAGGTTCTCTCTATGCTTTAACTTTTGGTGCATCAAGGACTTGTGCCCAAGAAGAGGTTCTGAGGGTCTCAGTGCCTTCTCAGTCAGGGGACCTTCCTTTGCAGACTCTTTATAGCAGTAATGGTGGTGATACTTATGCTTGGGGCTTCAAAGCCCTCACTGCTTATGTTAAAGTGACATTCCAAAATCCTGGGGTTCAAGAAGACCCTGCTTGTGGACCTCTTTTAGATGCTGTTGCCATTAAGGAACTTCAACCTGTATATCCCACAAGAGGTAACCATAGTTTAACTTACTGATTATTTGCTAATATCCACAAAGAAAAAGCAAGTGTCATTTGGATCTAAATTTATTTTCTGTTTTGTTTGGGTCTCGAAATTCGTCTATACATCTATGTTATTGCATCAAAGTTAGGTCCTTGATTTGATATTTGGGTAGTGGAGGATCTGAGTTCCTCCTAATCTATGATTTCCAACACCAATTTGTGAATTAATTTGTTTTCATTTCCTTGCTTTGTCAAATTTTCTTTTAAAATTGGGTATGTTATTATATTTATGTTGTGTTGATAAATATGCTGGCTTTGTTGTTTTCCAATATTTTTGTCAAACTTTCTTTGACACGTCTATCCCTGCTTTGTCAACTATAAAAACTCCGTTCTGAAATTTGATGGTTGTAACATGTATAAACTCTTCCAAGATGCAGCTGAATTTGTATATCTTAGTTGAGAATGAGAACCATCTTTACGATATAAAACAAACACTTGGTCTGGAAATTATTCTGTATATGATAAAACAAGCAAATCATAAACCATATTTGTTTATTGCAGTTAATTTGGTCCGAAATGGTGGCTTTGAGGTGGGTCCTCATAGGTTATTCAACTCTTCCCATGGGGTACTCCTCCCTCCAAAACAGGAAGATAGCACATCCCCACTTCCTGGGTGGATCATCGAATCCCTCAAAGCTGTAAAGTTCATTGATTCCAAACACTTCAACGTCCCGTTCGGATACGCAGCAGTAGAGCTTCTTGCAGGTCGAGAAAGTGCCATAGCTCAGGTCCTCAGAACAGTTCCCAACAAATCTTACAATCTCACATTCACTGTAGGTGATGCAAAGAATGGCTGCCATGGATCAATGGTGGTTGAAGCATTTGCAGGCAAAGATACCTTAAAAGTTCCCTTTGAATCCAAAGGTCTGGGAAAATCCAAGACAGCAAGTTTTATATTCAAAGCACTTACAGCAAGAACCAGAATTACCTTCTACAGCTCAAACTACCATACTAAGATTGATGACTTTGGAGCTCTTTGTGGCCCTGTCCTTGACCAAGTTCTGGTCTTCCCTGTTAGAAAGATATAAAAGCTGCATAGTGTTAGTTATAGAGAATTTGCAAGACTTTTGTAATTTGATGGTTGGTGATGGAGAGAGTCTGTGTTTTGCTTGCCTGAACCATCTGCATTGCTCTATTTTTCTGAGATTATTTATACCCTTAAATTTGTGTCATATGGAAGAGCTTTATTTTCTAGGAAAATGTAGCAGGGAACATATTGTGTATGTAGACCATGCATTTTCCAAACGTGGAAAATGAATAATTAGTCACCATTATCAGATCGTTTTTCTATTGCAGTGGATATAATTATGTCTTTGATAAGTAACAAATTCTTCTTAGGAATCTCTTTGACTTTGATATAGCAATGAGCAAATAAGCTTTACTATAGATGTAAAAGTCGATAAGTAACTCATAAAAGTTTGAAACTTTAAAAGAATTACTTATTGAATTATAAAATCATTGATGAAGTTTTTCTTATTATACATAATCCAGCGGATGGTGAACTTTAAATTTAAATTCAAAATAGAAATAAATAGTTCTGATTTTGTAAGCCAGGAACTTGATTCAGTGCCAGACCAGTGAAAACAACCATTTAACATTCAGCAGAGAAAAAAGTTAAATAAATAAAATCTGGATAGCTAAAATGGTATCTCAGGTAATGATTCATTCTATATCATTCCAGATGTATAGTTGAACATTTATAGATTATTACATGAACATTTATCACCACAATACACTTTTACATCAGAAAACAAATCCTGCATATGTATATTCAAACATATGCCAAATTGTATAATACTAAATGAGGAAGAAAAAAAATTGACTTTCTAATCTTCTTTAATGAATGGCCTTGAATCACTTCTTATCCTTTGATTGTTGATGCCCTTCACTCTCATCCAGAGTACCAACGAGGCACTTCTCTAGTAAGAATTCTGCATTTACCCATGCATGGTATTTATCTAAAACATTAAGGATTCCAAAAGGTTAGAGCAATTCTTTTAATAAGACTCAAGAGGAAGAACAGAAAAAGCGAAACAATGACTTAATGGCCATTCCCAATGGAAAAGGAAAAACAACAGAAAACCAAGGTCAGTAAAGTTGAGATTTGAGCTAATACCAAAGCAAAATTTTCAAGAGAAGTGTTCCATGAGTAAAAAAGTGAAAGAGTACTGTACCCAGAGTCCATTAGATTTAGATTAGATTGGTGTCAAGGAAACAACAGATTAGAAAAAAGGATACTGAATAAAGATGTACAATCCTTTCCCACAGCCTTCTTTAGTATGTCGAAACCTGAAAGCGAAAAATAAATAAATAAAACCCAAAAGAAATGAACTTAACAAATAAAGGGAAGTGGATTTGTAAGCACATTAGCGATATGTACAGAGTTGTGCAGAACAAAATCCCCTAATCATTACAAAATTGAACAGAAGAAAATATTCTCCATACCCCCAGGGTGAAATCTCATGTATGGATACAAATTGTACACGCGTCCTTTTAGAACAGTCCACATTGAACCTTCATATTGATGCTGTTTAACTTCATTCAAATATATAAGCCTCTTATTTGATTGTCCATTCAGTCCTGAACCACAATTTATAAATTAAGAAAGCTATTAAGAACTAACATCGAATTACTCATAAACAATATGAAAAAAAATTCAAAACTATCCTCACAAACTTATAAAATCCAAATCATAACCAATCAACTCAACTTTAATCAGTATTAATGCATTAATTTAATTTGCATTTACATAGCTACAGTGACTAGATCATAAAAAGCCCAAAATAAAGGTATACTAGATCTATGAGTAATTCTTAAGAGAGAGAAATCCTCCTGCTGCGATATTAGGGGGTGTGTGCATGTTTCTTAGTTGCCTATCATACTGCACCCTTGACTAGAATAGTCTCAATAAACCCTTATGCGGAAACATATGGCCCTTCATTATGTTTTTTCTTTTTTTCCTTTTGGGCTTATCTACGAGGTCCTTCTGTTATATCTATTAACACATTGAGGCAAACGTAAAGATGCAAATACTTCACAATAAGGAATAAGAAATTAGTATAACATCTAGAGGATAATCTTAATCTTGCTAGTAGAGACCAAAAATTCTATGTGAAGCATTCTGTCAAGGTGACATAAGGAGCAATAATAAAAAAACAAAAATCCCAACAAAAAACCAAAGAAACAAATTTAATATTACTAGTTTAGAACTGCAATGCAATTCAAGAACCATTGTTCACTAAATACCTGCAAGATCGGGATGTGTTCGAGTAAGCTTTAGCCAGTCCATTTGGCTGTAACCCTTCTCAAAAGGAACCTTAGCACGAGGTCCAGGTTTTAAAGCTTGTCTTACATTTTCTGATGGTCGACGTTTTACAGATTCCTTGGATTGTTTTGAAGATGAGGTATCAATAACATTGAAAGACAAAGAACCAACTGATTCCTGCCTTTTGGAGGTGGCACCATTTGGCAAAGTACCTTTCCACTTATCACCACTGTTCTTATCACTATCAGTCCCACTTGGTAGCTCATCTTTTATGCTAATACTGTCTATATCTGCTGCAAGCTTCTTTGTCTCAAGACCATCTTGGTCAACGGGTGAGCTAACCTAAATATATCAAAATAAATATTGTATTTAAATGAAAACAAAATATTTGCCAAGGACTGCAAGCTTCTTTGTCTCAAGACCATCTTGGTCAACGAGTGAGCTAACCTAAATATATCAAAATAAAATATTGAATAGATTATAAATATCAAACTTGCCTGACAAAAGGTGAAATCGTTATCATTGTCCATCTCTAGCTGAACGAGGTTTCCAGATTATTTCAATCAATCTGTCCTGTGAAAAGATGGTATTAAAACCCATTTCAAGTTATAAAATTCATTAACTTTAAGGTCATAAGCTGATATTCTGATACTGTATGCCATTACTCGAGTACAAAAATAGGTATTGTAAAGAAGAAATTAATATGATTAAACAATATTATGTATTTGGGTTCTTAAGTACACAATTAGACATTGCTATTAATAATACAAAACACTGTTTCTGACTCAATATCAGATCAAGGCATATGTCATATATAAAACCAGCAAAAAGAATACCATCTTTTTTTCTTCATACTAAATATTCACTTCCCTTGTAAAATGAAAGTTCCCATCATTTTTCTTTTATTACAATTAACATATTAACCATATAAAGTATCATGTATCCCCATATACTTCTGGCAATAGAGAATAGGAGATTACTCCTGAACTTGTTATTCTCCAAAAATATTCAATTTTGACATTGTCTGCATATTTCAAACGTCCAGTTCATTTCTATCTATATCACTCATTACCTTAACTTACACTTCAAATGCTAAAAATTCCAATTCAGTTTCCAAGCAAACAACTACAACACATAACTTTCACTTCAAGCTCTCATGTCTTCCATTCAATTCCAAGCAAATCCTACATAAATGACATAACTTTCACTCTAAATTTTTATAGCTAACCATCTCAAAATCATTTACCTTGCAAAAACCTAAGCTACCCATATAGGGAAATAAAACAAAATATAAAAGATAATAGCCAAACTTTCCATTGCAACTTGAGAGAACAAAAACCTCCACCCAACCTAACCTAACCTGCCATTGAGCTCGGTCAAGGGGAAGCAAAAACTAAACCAGAGCTAAGTATAAGACAAAACTTTCAGCTTTTTTCTCGCACTTCAATTTCTTCATTATCCAATAAAAAAGACTCACCTTTATAACTTAAGGAAGAATTAGCCTCTAAATACCGCCGAGCTTCAAATAATCAAAATTATAAAATCCACCGATACAAATTGATAACAAACCAATCAAGTAAATTGCAGAAAGGCATTTCCGATCATAAACTATCACCCAAGAGAGAACACATTAACAGAAATTTAGAAAATCAAATTCTAATTCTACCCAAAGTTTCCAAATTCCAAAAAAAAAAAAACAATCTCCCTTTGGTAGTAGTTGGCAAATCAAGAAAAAGGAGGAAAAACCCAAACCCCAAGTTATTTCCAACTTATTCCCTACTCATTTTTTATTTTTATTTTCCTTTCTTTACTTTCTCGGTAACCAAACAGGGATATAATGAACAAAAAGAACATCAAATGTGGAAAATAGACGTACCAAAAAATTAGAGTGAGGTTTACGGCCTTCGATCTTGTAGCCAATCAGGTAAAGTCCTTCCCTTTCTTAAAGAATTGCTCTGCCAAACGACGATCAAGTTCGCGACTGTGACCAAACACACAGCATCAAATTTCAGCACCTAGCTTTCGTAATTTAATTTTATTATTATATATTTTTTCCTTTTAATTTTTTTTACCAAAAGTCATATTTTTAATGGATCAATTTGACTTGAATACGATAGTGGACCAAATATAGCGACACCTTCATTTATTATTATTTATTAAAAATATGATTTAAAGTTGCCCGTAATTTTTTCACCAAAAAAAAAGTTGCCCTTAATTTCAGATTCACCAAAAATCTTCTCTTTTTTCCTTACAATTTTGTTTTATTAGATCGATCCAGCTCTGAGTAATAATATTTTTTTAAGAATACATAAGCATAATATAACGATTATCGAATTAAATTAAACAAAAATAAAGAAAGAGAGAATCTTAATTTCAATTATAATTTTTGAATGAAACACAGGAAATTTTCTTCTTTTTTTTTTTTTTTTTTCTTTGGACGGTGAACTCTTGAAATTCAAATAAACTAAACTTTTATATAGATGTTGTTTTTCTTATTTCATCAATCATCAATTAAAAAATTAAAAAAAAAATTAAATGCAACTTAATCTAAACTTTTAAAAATACATATCAAATTTTGTACCATATTAATTTTAATATTATATTATATGATATTTTTATTATATTATATTTGTGTTAAAAATTAAAATATGCAAACTCAATTTAAAATTATCAAATCTATATTCACACGTTCGGAAGAAGTAGTTTCCTTCAACTAGTGCTCCCACGTGTTTAGTGACGTGGCGGATCAGGAGAATCGCTCACCACTTGACGTCAATGCAAAAGACAGCGTTCTCTTTACTGTCTCTGCCTAATTCTTTTGCTCTTTTTCACTCCTAATTAGGGGTGTGCAAAAAAATTGACTAACCGATTAAAACAACCGATTCAATCCAATCCAACCTGATCGGATCGGTTATTTTAGTGTAATTGGATTGGATCGGTTATGAAAAATTAAAAACCGAAAGTCGGTTCGGATCGGATCGGTTCGGAGTGTTAAAAACCGACCAAAACTGATCCAATCCAAACCGACCACTTTTTTTTTTTTTTTTACAAAACATATGAAAATGAGTTTAATATTATTAGTATGTAGGCTTTATAATATTAGCTTAAATTTAGAGTTTGATTACTCGATTATTGTATTAGTGTAGTAATTTTGTTTTAGTTTAATATGTTTATTTGTCATGTTATTTTTTTAATCATTTATGTGTTAGGTTTTGAAAAAACATATAATTTTTTATCGATTACTTAGTGGGCACTTTATGTGTTAGGTTTTGAAAAAAACATAATTTTTTAAACAAAATTTAAGTACAACAAATTTTTGGTACAAAAAATAACTCAAATGTCAAATATTCAAAGTAAAAAAAGCTCAAAAATTAAATTTTGAAAGTCTAAAAAAATTAAATAAAAATTTAAGCAAAATCGATCAACCAAACCGATCCAATCCAATTACTAATTGGATTGGATTGGATTGGATTTAATGTATAGATCGGATCGGATCGGATTGAAAAACAAAAAACCGATCACTAATTAGATCGGATTGGTTATTTCCAAAATAGGTCGGATCGTAACCGATGCACACCCCTACTCCTAATTATCTCGAAAATGCTACTTCAAACTCGAAAGTCTAAAAATATTTTAATTTGGGAAAATCGAATATTTGTCTATTTGGTTGATGACCAAATTTTTTATTTTATTTTATTTTTAAAAAAATGAAATTTGGTTCTGCAACCTCTATATTATCTTTACGAGTAAAGAGTCTAAACATTGAACATTTTATTGGAATTTATAATGTCGGACCCAAAATGTAGAGGTGGTATTATTTTTTCCTAAATAATACACCGTTAAAAAAGTCTTCCTATAGGTGAAGTTTTGCTATTTGTGTATAGAACTCCCTCTATAATGAATTCCTAGCAACACCTACCAATTAAAAATAAGAATTAAAGTCATTCAATTATTCCAAATAGAATTTCTCAAACTATTCTTTAACATATCATTTTTTTTTTCCATCAAATATGTTCCTAATATTTCATTAAAAAAAATAAAAATTGTTCATGACGTATCAAAAATGTTATTTCAACTGTAATTTTTAAAATTTAACTTAAATTTAATATAATTTTTTAAATTTATATCAATATACGCTGCTATTGCAAATATATATAATTATTATTATATTTTTTATTTAAACTATATATTTTTAAATTAAATATTATTATATATGCCAAATAGATATATTATCATAAATTTAATAAATTAAATTTGAATTAAATCAAATTAACCCCTTATCAAAATTGACATATTGGTACAGTGGAACAGTAACAATTTCCTAATGATAAAGTCCATACCTTAGTCCAACAAGTAGATCTGGTAAATTTCAACACAATCCGTTAATACGACACGAACACGAACGATTTTTACGGGTTTGAATTTGTCTGAAACGGGTTGGGTTGATAACGGGTCAACCCGTTATGAACCCATTATCTTAACGGGTCTTAACCGGTTTACCCGCGAAAACCCATTAGACCCATTAAAGACTCATTAGTCTTTAATGGCATTTTAATAATTTATTAATAAAAAAAACTTAATTTACTAATAAAGCTAGATGTAGTACAAGCTTTATTATGTACAATAGATTGACTTTTTGGAAAGGGAAGTAATTTACATTTACATTTATATATATATATATATATTACTATTTTTTTAACATTAATATTTTTAATTTGATTATATATTCAGTTTTAGATGATACCATTAATTTAGAAGAACTCACAGAAAATGTCATTACATCGAGTGTTGAACAAGCTAAATTAGGACAATGCTCTAACACATTTTCTATTGATGATTAGATGTATTGAAATTTGAGTGGTATGCATTATTTAATTTTTCTATATCAATTTGGATAATAATATACAATTTAACTTTTTTTTTAGGTGTTTTTCCTTTGAGGTTGTGCTCATTATGGTTGAAGATGTCATATGAATCGGATTGTCTATGCAAAAAATGAAAATGTGGTTGAAATTGAATATGTTTATGTATTATTGTTATTTCAAATAATATTGTTTTAAATTTTTATTATTCATTTGTAGAAGAATTTAAGTATTACGTTTGTGTGGTTTGTTATTTTTTAATATGTATTAAGTATGTTGTTTTAGTTTTTATTTATAAAAAGATACAAATATTTTTATGTTTATATGTGCTTCATTATTTTTTAGTATAGAATATGAATTATAAATCAAATATATTTTTATTTTTTTAAAAATAATTTTGAAAAAAGTTAACGTATTAACGGGTTGGATAACGGGTTACACGATAATTTTATGAACGGGTTTGAGTTTACATATTTCAACACGAAAGCTTAACGGGTCGAATTTGAATGAAAAATTTTTAACACGAACACAAATAACACACGACACAAATACAATACAACACGATACGTTGACAGGTCTACCAACGAGCCACTTACCCATCACGTGACTATTTCATTGCAATATATGCCAGCTTTAAGAATATAAAATAATAATAAAAATAAGAAGAAAGGATAGAAGAAAAGGCAAAAGCATGACAACTCGATTCAAAACCGTCTTTGCTTCAGTTGAGCCTGTCCTCTTGTTTCTCGGACTCCAATCACCAATTTTCTTTCTGGCTACTAAATATATAGCCGTTTCTTCTCCAGCCAACTTCTTCTCAATCTTTGAAAAGTCTCTCTCTCTCTAGGGTTCTCCACAATCCAAACCGCCTATTTTTTCCAATGTAGCGCTCTTTCTCACTTCTCTCTGTTTCGGCATTGTTTCAAAACCGCGTCTTTTTCTGTTTTCGCAAAAACCGTTTCTCGATCATCTCGCCGGCAGTGCTTTATTTTAAGTGTTTGCGCGAGAAAATTCGGAAACAGATTTTTTTTTTTTTTTCTTTCCTCATTTTCAGAAACACCAATTCTGACTGCTTTCAATTTACTTTTTGTATTTTTTTTGGAATATTTTTTTATTAGATCGGAGTGAAAAATTTGTTGCTGTTGAAGTTTTACGAAAGAGATGTCGAAAGCCGGAGCATTGGATCTCGCATCGGGTCTCGGTGGAAAGATCGACAAAAGCGATGTTCTCTCCGCCGTCGAAAAGTAATTGATTCTTTCTTTTTTCGCTTTACTATTTTCTCTCTCTAGAAAAAAAATAAAAGTAAGATTCATTTATGAATCGAGGTGTTTCTCTCTCTACAGACTGCAATTCGATCAGCTGTTTCTCTTTCTCTCTTTAGATTTGTGTTTTCTATCTCTCTTTAAAATAAAGTTCGAATCCATGATTCTCTATTTTTTCGCTTTCTATAATTATGTATAGCTCTCGCTCTGACTTTCTCAAGCTAAGCGCTTTTTTTTCGCTTTAGTCTTCATCACTTTCTAGATAGGATGTTGGGAAGCTTTTTCTCTCTCTCTCTCTCTCTCATTTTTTTTTTCTTTCACTAAAGTGTTAATTTCGGCTTTAAGTAAATTAAGCACAGACAAGTGAATCGAAATCGATTATCTGGTTTAAAAATCATGTCTTCCAGTGAATCTAATCTTTCACTTTCAAAGAATTCTGGAAATTTTATTTGTGGGAATGTTGTTGAACAGTAATTGAAATTATTGGGTATGGGAAACTCTGATGTCGGTTCCAGGCAGCTTGTGGTGCTGGCGAGATGAGTAGATCTCATCTTGAGGATGGCTTTTGTTGGTTTTGCAAGGTGTAATTGTAGACTTGTAGTGACTGAATGAGGTCTGTGGTCCTTGTTTGACTACCAAAAATAGTTACTAGAGAAAAAGGAATAAAAGCTTGTGTCTGAAAAAACATACTTCCAGTCAGATTGCTGGGCACTGAAAGGGCTTGGAATTTGCAATTTTATCCCTACTTCGAATGCTTAGTGGTAGTTGAGATATTTATTTTCTATTCTATTCTTTTGTTGGCACTTGCTGATCCAGTAGACGAAACATAATAATGCTTTTTTCTTTGAATTTTTTATTTAATACATAAAGCAGTCGACTTTCAACCATAAAACAAATTAATTGAGTTCATTTTTCCTTTCCTAACCTTTGACTTATTTTCTTTTCTTTTCTGTTTAAAAAAGAACTTTATCTGACTTGAGTTCACCGGGCAAGCAAAGAAATTATCTTTTTTTGGTTAAGGCGCAAAGAAATGATCTTTGCTTTTTTTCCTATAGGATTTAAATTCGTACAATTGCTGTTGGACCTTTGCATGTTATCATTGAATATTGGACTAATCAATATAGAAATATAGAGGGTGTCACGATGCTTTGTGTATCCTTCTACTGGTTGTTAAGACTTGAAAAGCGAGCTTAGTAGCTGAGAAGTCTGAGAAAGACCAGCATATCACGTCTTTTTAGTGGAAATATATAATTTAGAGATCTCCCAGTTCTCTAAGTGTGAATGTGTATGTATGCTAGATAGCACCACAAAGACTTGAATTCTAGTGTCGACTATTTCATGAACTGTTTTATTCACATGGTCAAATTGTTAATCTTTATATGCTAATGCCATGGTATGTACAATTTTAAGAAAAGCTTCCTGGATGTAGTTTGAGTTTTGAGTCAAGTTTTTTTCACTTTTGCTGGTTTAACTGAAATTTTGGCAATGTCTTAATTGATGAATGATGATTCAGGTATGAGAATTATCATGTCTTTTATGGAGGTGAAGAGGATGAGAGAAAAGCTCACTATTCTGATATGGTAAGGGAAGCCCTTTACTTAACCATCTATTTTAAAATGCCTTATGGGAGAATTACTTGCTAATAATCTGCGTCTTCATATTCTTGTAGTTTTTACTTACAGATCTGCTTTCCCCATTTGCAGCTGTGTAATTTAAATTGGGATTCTAAGACTTGTCTTGTTAAGCGTGTTGCCACCTTGTATTTTTCTGTCTTACTGTTATGTATCTTCCAATCTATTGTGTATTTGCGCTCCAGGAGGTTGGTGCTTCATGATTCATGTTGTTCGAGCTAGTACTTGAAACTATTCTTGTTATATTGAGTGGGACAAAAATATTTTTGGACTTGTTCATGCTCATCCATTTAGTTTTGAGTTTTTTTTTATGATCTTATAGAGTTATCTGGATAATAGGGCAAGGAAAAAGCAAGCTGCATGTAATAATGTTAGGCTAGCAACTATATTGCTTATTTCAATAGACTGATTACTTACTTTTGTGTAAATTGGCAAGATCAACTCTGTGTATTCCTTTGTTTATCATAAGTATCTCCTTTTCACCTATACCTTGATGATCTTTTGTCAAGAGGGGGAGAGTTGGCTAATTACATTTTATGCTCTTGTTGATTTCAGGTTAATAAATATTATGATCTTGTAACCAGTTTTTATGAGTTTGGCTGGGGAGAATCATTCCATTTTGCACATAGGTACTTTTTCTGCTTTTCTTGGTCAATTTTTCTTTTTGTTTTTTCAAACTCTATGATTAACGCAGTCTCTGATTATGAATTTGCACAGATGGAAAGGTGAGTCTCTTCGAGAGAGCATCAAGCGGCATGAACACTTCCTTGCTTTACAGCTAGGACTGAAACCTGGACAGAAGGTTTGTTTTCTTCAGCAGAGCAATGCTAAAAAGAAAGTGAGAGAGATCTATCATTTTGCATATGAACATACTTTTGCCATTTGTTAACAATATTAGGTGTTGGATGTGGGTTGTGGAATTGGAGGTCCTCTAAGAGAAATAGCTCGCTTCAGGTGAACACCTTTTCTATCTCTTAGTTGTAATGGCCCCACTTTTTTTTCTTCGGCTATATTTTTGATAAATACATAATGCCATATGAGAGTCCTGCTCTATAAAATGATTTATAGATATTCTGTGTTGCTTGATTGACTTCTTTTGTTTCTAAATGGACAGTGGAACTTTAAACTGGGTTCTATCCAATGATAATGATAATGATAATGATATTGATTAGTAAGCAGTTGGTTTTGGTCTAGAATACATATCTTTGCAAACTGTTGGCACTAGCTGGGGTGAAGCAGTGTAACTAGTATGCAACAATTAGTTAGTAATATAGTTTATTATTAATTTCTTATAATGATTTTTGTCATTTATATCAATAGTTTCAATGCTAATATCTATTATTGAATAGAAATTTTTGTGATTAACTTTGGAGCTCTGGAATGATTATTTTTATGTGGCTGTTTGTAGCTCAACTTCTGTTACAGGGTTGAACAACAATGAATATCAGATTACAAGGGGAAAGGTACACTCTTTCTCTACATATAAAAACTTTGAAAGATCAAATGCAGCATGGACAACTATAAAATATTTTTGTCATTGTCTTTTGGTTTTATTGTCAGAAAGCCCGAACTACTTGTTGTGAATTTCTTGTTCCTTAGCTTTAGCTCAATGCGATACTTTCTTAAAAGAATCTGAATCATTAGACTCATGACAATTGACAATTTCTTGCTCAATGCAATACTTTCTTAAAAGAATCTGGATCATAAGACTCGTGACAATTGACAATTTCTTTCACTTAGCTAAAAATAGCCAAAGATGATTTCATAAGGTAATTATTTTCCAATAAGCAATGCCTGATATAATAAATGAAGGTTTGGAGTCCAAAATTATTTCTTTGAAGACTTTGCATAAAACTTGAAACTTTATCTTTTAAAGTGCTTTATTGCTTACAAGCTCCAACTGCTCCATAGGAACTGAACCGGGTTGCAGGAGTAGACAAGACGTGTAACCTTGTTAAGGTTTGTAGAATTACATGTGAAGTTCTTCCCCCCCCCCCCGGCCCTCCTTTTTTCCATCTTTTTTTTTTTTCTGCAATAGTTGTCAGTCTCTCTTATATGTTTAAGAAAACGGTTTTTTTGTTACAAACCTTATACTCGTTTCCCAATGCAGGCTGATTTTATGAAAATGCCATTTCCTGACAATTCGTTTGATGCAATATATGCAATTGAAGCTACCTGCCATGCACCAGATGCGGTATGTTACTTGGCTAGGAGAGTTGGTACTCTAATATTAATGCTTAAATTAATGCTGTTGGTTTCTGTTGGTTGAAACTTTGTTATTTTCATATTGGATAGTACGGATGCTACAAAGAGATTTATAGAGTATTAAAACCAGGCCAATGTTTTGCCGCATATGAGTGGTGCATGACTGACGCATTTGATCATAACAACCAAGAACATCAAAAAATTAAGGTAAGAAATGGTAGAAACGCAGAAAGTTCCTTCAGTATATATTACCTTTAATTCCCTTGTAATTGGATTTTGAATGTAAAAGTGTCTAAAAAGTTCCACTGAAACAGGCTGAAATTGAGATTGGTGATGGTCTACCAGACATCAGGTTGACAGGAAAATGCCTTGAAGCTCTTAAACAAGCTGGTTTTGAGGTTAGATGCAAAGTTGTTCTTTCTTCTTAATCCACATAAATGAATGTGTAAGAATTCAATATATGTAGCTCAAGTGATATTTTCCCATTTCCTTGTCATGAAAAGGTCATATGGGAGAGAGATCTTGCGTCAGACTCACCTTTGCCTTGGTACTTGCCTCTGGACAAAAGTCACTTCTCTCTGAGTAGTTTCCGTCTAACAGCTGTTGGGCGATTTTTCACCAAAAACATGGTAAGATTTGATAAGTACAGATTGGTAGTTTTTTTTCTCCCTAAAAGATTTTGAAAAATCAAGTTCTTTGGAGGAATTGTGAACATTCAGACATTATAATACTTGATTTGTTTACTCAACAATGAAAGCTAAACAAATGAAAGCGCGGTTTGTTTACCAAGTCTTACATGTGATGCAGGTCAAGGCTCTAGAATTTGTTGGTCTTGCCCCAAAAGGAAGCCAAAGAGTTCAAGATTTCCTGGAGAAAGCTGCAGAAGGCCTAGTTGCAGGTGGAAAGTAAGTGTTAGCTTTCACCATTACTCACCTCTTTTTAAAACAAAACGGTTAATTTACATGTATAAGATTTTGCTATCATATTCCCGAGTCTCATGCCCGAATTGAAGTATACTCATTTAAGTTTGTTTGTGCTCTTTAAAGCTCCCTTCATTATTCTTGCCAAGTTATTCCATATTCGGGATAAAAAAGAAGTTCATTTCCATGTAAATTGAATTATATTTCTTCCTTCGGTTAGTCTAACAGCTACTTATGCATATATTTGTTTGAAAATTTTCTTTCAGGAAAGAGATATTCACACCAATGTATTTCTTCTTAGCCCGGAAACCACATTGAGACGATCAGTGAAGTATTGCTAGCTGACTGAGATTCTGGGATTCTGAAGTTTGGGCTTATAACTTCTTCATGAGTCATGACTATGCTAACTGACTGAGTTTGTCTGTTGCTTGTCTATGTTTGGTTTTCGATTCCTTTTCTCTTGACCATACAATATGCACTTTCCTTGTTATAATATTAAATATTAATTTATTATATGGTCCCTTTGTTATAGCCTGTCATGCGAAAACTTGGGATCTATTCCATCAATAACCGAACGAGGTGTGATACCAATTTGCCCGTTCAAGGAACTAATAACTTTTATTATTATTATAATTATTTTTTAAAAATAAAAATCTTTGCAAAATATTCGTTTGGAACAGTCTTTATACATCGGTTATAATAAACAATATGAAATAATTGGAGCCACAGGAAATCCATTTTCGAGCATCCTTGACATGCAATGTATTATAGTGTTTATTTGGATGCGTTACGCTATTAATATACACCTCATTCTGTAGATCATTTCTCTTGGAGTTAAATAAACAACAACAACAAATATTTTATTTATTTATTTATTTTCGAGCAAATTGGTTCTTATAGGATTATATTAGTCAAAGTTATGGAGTTAAAACCTTTGTTTCTTAGCTAGAAGTTAAACTGAGATAGAACGCAATAGGCATCCGTTTGTTCCATTAAACTATTTCAAATTCAATCTAATCCGGAGAAATAACAACTGGTTTGGTGGACTTAAAAACTATTTTCTAAGGTTTTTGAAAATCCAACAAGAATAAAGCCTATATTTTTAAAACTATGCATGTAATCATGGACCTAAGAATTTGGAAAGTAACTGCGGTAGACTGAAATTCTGTATTTTATAAGATTGAAAAAGTATTAAAAAAAAAATTCAAAAAAGGGAAGTGCAATTTCAATGACAAAGGAAGAATATAGCTAGCAATTGAAAGATAACCAGATGTATCACCGAAAGTTACTTTGCCTCAGATTCATCGTCTAGAGAAAGACGGGAGAAAAAGTGATTATAATGGGGTTGAAATAATTAGAATGATGAAAAAAATATAAAAATAAATTCGACAGAAATATTGTTAAATATAGGAGTTGAAAAGATTTAATATGATGCAGTTTTAAATAACTCTAAATAATTATGACAATTAATAAATTTTAGAATTTACTTTATCATTTAAAAAGCATTTCAAATTGATTTTTTTTGTTTGAAAAAAAAAAAACATTTGTTTCTAGAAAAACAAAATAAAAATAATAAATTATGTTAACCTTTTTTTTTGTGTCCCGGTTTCATAATTTTCACGCCATGGCCAGCAGTTAGAGGTCAGCTGGTACCCATCTCACACAATTTTTTTTTGAGAATTATATATAAATAAAGTTGTGATCTTTTACCATAATTGTATAACCATTAGTTCCGGGAAAAAAAATGTGATTCGTTTTCCTTGTATATTTTTAAAAAAAGAATTCTTTAAGCACAAAAAAATAAAGAAATAAATAACACATAAAAAAAAAACCCAATTGATATTTTCTTCTTTGCCATAGAAATATCACATTTCACAACCACAACAATACCATAAGAATATTCATAAAAAAAAAACACTATAAGAAGGGATTAGATTTAGAACTGAATCAACTCCATTGTATTAGAATAGAAACAATCAAAATTTCCTATTCATAAAAATTAAATCAAAGAGAAAGAAAAAAAGAACAATATTATCTCTCTCTCTCTCAACAAACAAATATAAAAATATTTGTATAAATAGTATCTCTGATATTTCAAACAGAGTAAAGAATGAAATCTGCAGGCTCAACACCCACAACCGGATTAGGACCGCAACGGCTCATCTGGATCTCAACGTTTCCGCCGGCGCCGGCGCCGGAGTTTCCGCCAAGATTAAGATTGTGATTGTGATTGTCATTGTTATCAGCTGATGAATCAGCAGGAGGGTGGTAGTACATGCGGCTTGTTTGCGGACAATGAGAATGAAACCTCGCTGCTATTCTCACTCCTACATCCAATAACTCCACGAACTTTCCCATACCTGTATATAATATCTATAGGGCTATGTTTGGGGAGGAAGAAAATGGAGAGAAAGGGAAAGAAAGTGAAGGAAAAAAAAAAAAGATGAGCTAGAACTTAGAAGACGTCCCAAACGTCGGAGCCCATAAAACAGGAGAGAGAGATTGTTGGAGTTGGTTTTTCTTTCAATGCGGCGGCCAAAACATTTATAGGTGGCTTTCTAGGTCTGATTTCTCCGCGGCTGGTCTTTTTCCTTTCTCTCTTTTTGCATATTGGTATTGCTAATTAATGTATTTTCTTTTCTACCCTTGCCTTTTTTTAGAGTTACTTTATAATTGCATGTTTAATATTTTTTATAATTCCCTTTTCTTCCTTAAAATGATCAATTGCCCCGTTATATTCTTTCTGATTATTTGATGAATAAAAACATTGTAAAACTGTCTATGATAAGAGTAGTTCTAGAAAAATTACTGATTTTTTTATTTATTTATAAGAATTCAAAAACTCAAGTTTTTGACTATAGAGGAGGGATGTGAGCTTTTTTGAGAACAAAAAAGATTAACATTACTAGCTTTATGTTTTTGATGTCTATAATTTATTGTAGTGATTAATATGATACATATATATATATATATCATTAGATATTGTTCAATCAAATTAAATTACATGTAAAATAATTCAGTTTAATCTAGTATAATTTTATTTAATTAAGGGACTCAAAGAAAACATTTCTTGATCAATAATAAACTATCATCTTTCTTTAACTACTAAACCTTTAGAAATATCAATAAGAATTTTTGATGATTCAATTAAATAGTTATGAAACTAATATTGGAAATTTTTAGAGGGTGGAGACTAAATTTCATTGTGGACAGAATCAAATGGAATATAGCATGAATAGAGAAAACTATTGGGCCTAGCTGTAAATAAAATAAACCAAGTGTGCCAACCCCATAAATTATGAGTTAATAGTGGATGACGTATGAAACGCGTTTTGAAAATGCCCAAAATGTTCGCCGCATGCCGAAAACGCCAGCAAACACACAAAAGTAAGCGTTTAGAACCTGTTGGTTGATTCTCTTTACCATTATGCCCCCAATTTTGTAATTAAATTACTCTATTCCTCATATTTCTTTTTGACTATTCCTAATTTCCAACGTCTTTCTTCCAATTTTGACCTAACAACTTGCTTACTTTTACCTTCCAGACGGTGACCGCTATACCACCCAAACTAATCTCGTCCTCACGTTGAAATTTAAGAATGTATGCTTTACTTTTCTAAATAATTTAATTCATTAACAAAATCTTTGATGATTTAATGCTGTTTTCGCCCTCTCTTTTTTTCTTTTTCTTTTTAAACAATTCAATAAAAATGGTATTAAAATGTAGAGAATTATATTTTTTTAGGCCAATTGTTATTTTTTTACCAAAAGATGTCAATTTAGTATCTTTTGAAGTGGACTGTTATAAAAAAATCCTAGGATGTATTTTGTTAGCATAATGAGCATCATTATGTAAAATATTTTTTATTTTTTATATTGGTCTGTCCAATCCAATTGAGTTGGAATATTTCAATTTTTTTGGAAACCTTTTTTTGCATATATAAATATGGACGTTAAATTTAAAAAGACTCGACCCATAAGGAATCTTTGGCTATAAAGAAAAATAAAATTTCAAAAACCAATTTTTTTATGGTCCATTTTCTGAACGAATTTGGATTGAATTTCACTGACTGGGTTATTTATTTTTTTCCTTCTTTCTACATTGCATGATACATAAATTTTTAAAAACATTATTTTTTTTATCATTTAAGTGTTAACTTCGCTTAAACAATATTAAATTGTTCAATACGCATTAATTGAAGTACTCTGGTTCAATAGTAAAAATTATTAAAAATACACTTTCAAATTATATGTTTAATTTTTATTTATTTTTACATTAAAAACTACACTATTTTTTATAGCATAAACAAAAATATTTAATTTATTTAAGAAGAGTATAATATATTCATTAAAAAAAGAGAGTAGAATATATTCATAAATTTCATTAATTTTTTTAAATATAATTACATTTGATGAAGCAAATTCAAACCTTAAACACATTTATAAAAAAAAATTACAAGAAAATATGATTAAAGTTGAAGCCTTTGAAGGCATTTAAGTCCCTTTTGCCAAATAAAATTATATTTAACATAATTAATAATGTATATGAATATATTTTATTACATATGAATTAATTAAATTTCTATATTTCTACCATAAAAAATAAAAATTTAAAGGTTAAAAGTACGATTAATTTTTGTCAGCTAAACACATTAATATTGCTCGCTGATATACACTGGTTAATTTAATATTGTTTAGCTGGAGTTCACCTAACAGTAAAACAGTGTAAGGAAAAAAAAATTAACTGCAAAGAGAATCTAAAAAAAAAAATGAGGAGGATTTGATTCATTTGAAGGTTAAAATTGGAAATTTAAGGGAGAAAATAAATAAATAAAACAAAGTGAAATTTAAATTATGTTTGAGATAGCTTTTATTTATTTATTTTTTAAAATATTATTTAAAAAAATATTTTTTATTAATTTTAGTTTAAAAAAATTAAAAAAACATTTTAAACAAAATATCAAAATATTT
Source organism: Ochetophila trinervis (assembly GCA_003254975.1). Lineage (NCBI taxonomy): Eukaryota > Viridiplantae > Streptophyta > Magnoliopsida > Rosales > Rhamnaceae > Ochetophila > Ochetophila trinervis. The sequence goes on from QANX01001273.1 coordinate 38,235, forward strand.
TCAAAAATAATTTTTAAATTTTAAAAATTATTTTCGACTTTTCAAAATTCAAATAAGACAGAAACTTAACGTTCTGGGAAAGAAATATTATGATGATTTTAAAAGAATGAGGAAGGAGGCTAAGAGACAGATAATGCGGGGGACAACAACACATCATGTGCTGCAGTGAACAAAAATTCCACAGAGGAATCTAATCTAATCGTCTATCACGCTTCCCTCGTTAATCATATCATTATATTTTAATACGTAATTTTGTTGCTAATACATTATTTATTAATTAATTATGTAATCATTTATACATTTAATCTAAGTACGTATAATTTTAGTGGAGTAGTTAACAAAATCAGCTCAAAGTAAAGTTCATGAATTTTCAGTCGGAATGGACACAGTGTGAATTTCAAAGTTTATGCTCATAATTCTGATTTACCATCATAATTGAGATTCTAAACAAATTTCAACAAAATAACTAGTATGTGAGAACAAAAAAGAAAATTAGGCACAGTACTACATTACGAGAGGACCACCCTTTACAACTAGCCTTTGTTTGCCACGTCATGACTGTGCTATGCTGCCCGAAAATTTGGGCTTATTTCTGTCTTTTAAAGGATTTAACTTTTTTTTTTTCGACAACTGACAGCTGTTAAAGGGTGTGGGTTAGGTTGGGAGAGAGGGGTACCGTAACGGGTAGGGATGGCAATAGACGGGGCAGAGGGGGGTATTTTTGTTTATTATTAAATGTTTATATTTCTATTTCAAATAATAATAAAATATAAATTTATAATTAAATATATAAAAATTAATTATAAAAAATTATTTTTATTATATATAATATAAAAGAACTATATTCTATGTCTACACTCCAACTCAATTTTAGAGCATATTTAATAATTTTTTTTATTTTTTAAAAGTATTTGTAAACAAATAGGCTAATATAAAAATATCTTGGTTATGTCTAAATAGTTTATTAAATTTATGTGGCATAAAAAAATAGAAGAATGTCTATTATTAGAAAGTCTAATTCATTATTTTATTTATTTTTATCGATTTTAATTAATTTTTAGATAAGTTTTAGTTTATTTTGAATACAAACATTAAAGATAATTTTTAAATAGACATTGTTTATTAAATATATTGTGCCACATAAATAAAATAATTTTTATTTCTTCTCCTACATAAATACTAATAGAAAAAACCCTCAAAAATGATCTTAAAGTAAAAATATTTACACCGTTTCTGTCTAGATTTTCTATTTAACTGAAAATTTTCTGCCCCATTAAAGACGGATCTCCACAAGATTGGAGAAAATGGAACATATTGTCATCTCTAGTATTAGAGGTTTATCCAACAAAAGAAAATCGGGTTGGGATTTGGGCCCGGACCCCACACCCTAAAGGCTCGATTACTCCTTCCGAGCCTGTCCACACACCGGTTAGCTTGACCCTCAAGGTCTTTATCCCGTCAGCCTTACTCACAAGCAGCCCGACCCATTACCCACAGCTCCCTCTTTCACCAGGCCCAACCTTCTCCAGCCCGCCATTTTTTTCCCAACCCAGCCCAGCCCATCCCAAACCAGATTTACTTTTTTTTTTATATCTATTGTTTCTCTTTCTCTTCTTTCTCTCTTTCTTAACAACCTCCATCTTTCTATTCTTCCAATCCCCGAACAGCTTTCTTTCTCTGTTCTTTCTCTTTTATGTTTTTCTTTCTCTCTTTCTCAACAAGCTCAATCTTTCTATTCTTCTTCTTCTTCATTTATTTTTTTCATCTAATGTTTCTCTTCCTCTTTTCTTTTCTTTTTTATCTCTTTCTTAGCAACCTCCATCTTTCTTTTTTTCCAATCCCCGACCAACTTTATTTCTTTTTTTTTTACCTTTCTTTCATTGTTCTTTCTCTTTTATTTCTCTCTTTTTCAACAAGCTCAATCTTCATATTCTTCTTCTTCTTCTTCATTTTTTTCCTCATCTAAACTCATTAGTCTCAATAAAATACTTATGAAATTTTAATAAATTCTTTAACTAGATTTCTCTAACCAACATTTGAAAGCAAATGTTAATTTTTATATTTGAAAGAAATTCTTTTTTAAAAGGAGATCCATGAGGAAAATGGGTTTGAGTGAGAAAGAAAACAGAAGAAAATAAAGAAAGAGATAGCTTGTAAAGAGGGAACGAAAGAAAGAAAAGAGAAAGATAACTATCAATAGGCATTCCTTCTATCTTTCTTTTAAAAGACATGAAATAAAAATTTAATCAAAGGTATAGTTTTTTTTTTTGGTAAAAAATCAAAGGTATAGTTGATAATTCATTGGTAAGTGTACATAATTTGGGACAAAAAACTAAGTCTTGAAAATAAAGGGCAAATGTCTTCAAACCCCCATTTGTGATGGAGAAATTATAAAACAAAAATAAAAATCTTTAGTATTTCAGTGTCCAATTCAATCTAAAAATCCAAAATTCATGGATCAGGCCAACCCAAGTAAGAGTGAGCAATAACCGGGCAAATTGAGAAGATGGAGAAGTGGTATGATGAATTTCAGCTAATGGGAATAAAGCCAGACATTAAGACATTCAATATCATGATCAAATCATATGGGAAATCAGGAATGTATGATAAGATGAGTTCTGTGATTGAGTTCATGGAGAAAAGGTTTTACTCCCCTACTATTGTTACTTTTAATATTGTTATTGAAGTATTTGGAAAAGCCTGAAATATTGAGAGGATGGATGAATACAAAAGCATCAAGGAATGAAGCCTAATTCTATCACATACTGCTCTCTTGTCAGTGCTTATAGCAGGACTGGGCATATGAAGAAAGTTGCTTCCATTGTGAAGCAAGTTAGAAGTTCCAAAGTTTTACTGGATACACCTTTTTTTAACTGTATCATTAGCGCCTATGGTCAGGCTGGTGATGTAGAAAGGATGGGCGAAATGTTTTTGGAAATGAAGGAAAGTAAATGCGTGCCTGACAACGTCACTTTCGCTACCATGGTCCAAGCCTACATTGCCCAAGGCATGGTTGAGGCTGCTCTGAGACTTGATATGTATCTTGATATGTCTTCCACTTAAATTGTTCTATCCGTTTCCTTGCCACTTGGATCCTACAAGTTTAGATCTTGCATGAGATTGGTGATAAGAAATATTACTTGGAGATTGGCAGCTCAAGCCTCTGAATTGGTGCTGACAAGGGCCTACTTTCTGGAGTTTGTTAGGATATCTACCGTATTTATATTTTGAGTGGTGGATGTTGGATATATTATTTTGGTCCCATTTGAGATATTATTTTTTGTAATAATTTTTTATGTATTTCAATTTAAATTTAATTTGATTATAAAATAATTTGTTATATGATATAATTAAATTATTGATAAAATAAAATAAAATATAGATAACAATGATTATGTCTGTCAAGATTTTTATTTTAAATTTTAAATTGAGAATATTAGTAAGTTTGGATTTCTATAATTTGTATGCACAAATATTAAAAAGAATCTAGAAAACAAATTGATCCAACTTTAATTCAAAAAGAATACATAAAAATATCTAGTGAAAATATTAGAGTTAATATTTATTAACTAATATTTTTGGTTTATTCCTTGAGATACAATAGAGTCCACACTCTGCTGTATTACCTGAGATTAGTCTTGGAAGATTTAACAGATCTAGTAGTAGATCCCAGTAGCAGTGATAGATCAAGTAGCAGATCTGATGATAGCCTGTAGATCTAGATGCAGATCATAAGTCCAGTAGAATCGTTATACTTCGCATCAAATTCAGAAAGTTTATGAAATATTTTGTTTTATTTTTCATATAATTCAGTCACATATTTTTTTTTTGTAGATTATTAACGG
>QANX01001275.1:384-20561 GCA_003254975.1 Ochetophila trinervis
TTTTTTAATGATTTCAACATTGTTTTTAATTTATTCTAGTAGCAGAGTGTTGACTGTATTGTATTTCTGAGAAAAGAACTAAAATATTAAAGAATTAATATTTTTATTTTATGATTTTTACGTATTCTCTCTTAATTCAAGTTTGATCACTTTATTCTATGGTTTTTTTCTAATATTTGTAGGTATAAATAATAAAAACTAAAACCAATTAATATTTTAATTTTTGAATTTAAAATAAAATCTTAACATATATAACAACTGTTATCATTATTTTATCTTATTAATAATTTGAATATATCATATAACAAATTATATTATAATCAAATTTAATTTAAATTTAAATATAGAGAAAATTATCATAATAGATAATATCTTAAGTGGGAACAAAATCATAAATCCAACTATATTAACATAGTTAGCATATTAATAATTACATTCGAAGATGTGTCTTTTAATCAGTATTTCTCTCAATACGATAGTGAAAATTCCAACCACTAAATTTTTTTATGTGGTATTGAGTCATACTTAAGTAATTATGTATTTGTATTATTATTCTAATTAATGAATAATTCATCACTTAATAATAATATTTTTGTTATTATCAATGGATACTATATGTATATTGATTATGAAAAATATGATTCTCATTCAATATTTTTCAATTTTATAATGAAATTGATATATCATAAAATTTTATTAAATTTTTTTATACTTTTTTATATATTCTGTAATTTTTTTTTTATTTTTTTATCGGATATTTTATTTATATTTTTATATTTTTTTTATCTTCAATATTTATGTAGTTGGATACGAATATTTTCATTATTACTCTCACAAATTAACGGTAAACCTCACAGCTCTAGTTCTCTTACTCCGCCTTCCAAATAAAACTCTCTGTTTTGTCAAAACAGAGCTTGACTAGTCTCCATAGTTTCAGAGTTGGCCATTTTTCTTTGGATAAAAATTCACAACTCTCCCCTAAGTTTGAATAGATTAAAAGTTGCTGATAACACTGACAAATAGTTAAAGTAAACAAATTATATACAATACGTTTTTTTTCTTTTTTGAAAGGTTAGATATAATTTAATTAGAAAAAACTGAAAACCACAAAAACCAATGCATTACCAAACATCCCCTAAATAATCTTTTTGATTCTTTTTATTTATTTATGATTATTATTATTTTTATATAAAATACTTTGGAGCTCCATATCAAAAGAATATGAAATTATATATTAAATTGAAATGGACCATGACTCTTACAATAACAATAGATTTGTATTTCAAAAAAAGTTTAATAGAAGGGTCACCTACATAATATTATTTTTTTCAAAAAACCAAAATTATAAATCTATATATAATTAAAGGTTAATATTACTAGCACCCATCAAGCCTATGAATGTGTTTCAAAATAAATATATTCCAATAATCAAGAATAACAAAAACAACCAATAGTAGTGGCAAATATGTTCCATTTAATAATAAAAAAGTTGTGAGTTTGCAGAATGTATATAAATGAGTAATTATATATTGGGAATATGTTTTCAATTGGCTTATTAGCTTTTTAACTTTTAAGATGTATGATAATATGCTTTTAATTTTTAAAATTAACAATCATGCTTCAATTTTAAACATTGTTAAAGTATTTTTTATCGACATTAACTATTAAATTATGTTATTTTTCATCTCACGTGCAATGCCAACTGAGATAGTTTTGTCTTTCTTGCTCTATTTTTCTTTTTCTCTCTCTAAATAATTTGAAAATATTGAGGGAAATCAAAAGGGAAAAAACAACAGATTTTAGAGAATAAAAACTGAAAAAATCTTGTCTTGTAAAAATGATTCCATAATCTAATTGGTATTGATAAGAATTAGAAAGAAAATATGGTACTTGATGTATAGCATGGATTAAACTCGGGAATTGTTTCTACATGATAAATATTTTAGATTTTTTTTCCAATTTTTCAATCTTTAATATCTTATGTTATTCCCTTTTCAATTTTGTATTTTTGTTTTTATTCACACATTTTTAGAGAGAGAGAGAAAGAGAAAAAAAAAAGCAAAAAAGACAAAATTATTTATGTTAGCGTTTCAAGTGAGAAATAAAATAACATTATTTAACAGTTAAAGTTAATAGTAATTAAAAGTGTTGTGACAATGTTTAAAGGTAATAAAGAAAATGACCGTCAGTACGTATAAAAATTGGATAACAAATTGTCACCATCTCAGAAGTTAAAAGATATATAACGGTGTAAATAAGCTTTTTTTTTAATTTAGAAATATATTGACACATTAAATGCTGAACAATATCATTTTAATTAATAATTTAAAATAGTTACCAAAAAAATTTAATAATTAAAAATATAGTTAGGTAAGCTCCGATTTCTAAATTAATTAATAAATAAATTTATAAATCTGTTTTTTGTCAAAACAGATAAAATGTAACCCTTCTTCTTTGGATTTAAAAAAAAAAAAATTAAATCTTGATTCAATTAATGGGAAAGCTCTTCTATATCTCACAGAAACCAGCTCCTTAGTCAAGATATTTATTGGCAAAAGCTTTCAATTATATATATATATATAACCAAATAAGTAAAATTGGCTGCGGCAACTGCTTCAGAGGCTACTTGGCAACATGCATGTATGAAGCAGATCGACCATGTATATTCACTTACTGATAACTATGACACCTCAAGTGATATATACATATAGAACCTGGCTCATATGGACAATTTTACGATAAATAGATCACTTCAAATAATAAAATTTAAAAATACAGGCTATATGGTTCCTAAATACAGTTTCAGTATATATCATTATATTTTTAAACTTTACTCCTTCAAATGAATAAAAAAAAGAAATCACTATAAATCGAGGTCAAGTGAATCTGACTCTGTATATATTAACTAAGCACTTTCTTAATTCCTATAGGTTACAAACACAGGCAGTTTTAGGCAGCGCAGCATTTGCATGCGATCCTCAAACGTGGAAGCACAGAAAACAAACACTCGGAAGTTAACCAAACCTAGCCAGCCAACTCCACCAAAATCCGAAAACCCAACACTCTCTCTCTCGTGTCTTTCTATCCACCACGTACACAACATGCAGTGGCCAAAAACAGCCTTAAAAATACCCCCATCACTTTCCTCCTCCACACCAAACAATTATTAATCCCAGAGAATATTACAACCATCAAACCTAGGTAACTAAGCTATTATCAGTCAGCAACAATGGCAGCCAGGCTCTCAATCCTAGCGACGACCTTACTAGCTCTTGTCCTCCTCGTCGCCACCAACGCATTTGCTTACCGCACCACCATCACGACGGTGGAGAGGGAGGAGTCCAGCAGGCAGGCTCAGAAACAATGCCAGCAGGAGATACAGATGTACGACATGAAGCACTGCGAGCAGTACGCGATGCAGCAGCGCAGAAGAGGCGGAGGGAGTGTGCTGGCGATGACAACAGACGTGGAGACGCAATCAGAGTCAGAGCACTTGAAGCCTTGCTGCCAAGAGCTGAAGAAGGTGAGCGAGCAGTGCCAGTGCCCGGCACTCGCGCAGATAGTGCAGCAGCGTATGCAGCAGGGGGAGAGACTCCAGCAGGTGGCTCAGAAGCTCCAGAATTTGCCACAGAGGTGCCAGGTGGGCTCTCATACATGTCGCATTCAAGGATCAATCCGCTGGTTCTAGCTGCATGCATATGGAAAAATAACTAGACTTGCGAAATAATAAAACAATATCCATGGGATTAGTGGGCTAGTGTCCTCTATCTCTATCTCTATCTCATGTGTGTTTTTATAATTAATAAGGCACGTTACCGCGTGCTTTTTCTGTGTGGGAGGGTTCCTACTCTCCTTTATGTATCCTTCCAAGTCTTTAATTTGAGTATATAAAGTTTTTGTTAATTCCCAATCATGAATATATTATATTTAATTAATTAGTTCACTAATTCATCAGCAGTTTGCTTTGATTAGAAGCTGCATTGTGGTATATCTGATGAATTTGATAAAAAAAAGTTTTTTCTTTTTGAGTAAATTAATAATTCAATAAAAAAACTCTTGCAGATGTATATTTTAATTTATAATAATATCTAATTTGGTGATAGAGAAAGTTCAAATATATATGTTGGTTAAATTTCTAAATATATGTTTGTTTTTCAGCATGCCATTTCTAACCTATAAAAGTTCAAACAACAAATAAATATGTTCCACATGAATTAAAATTATTTAAACAACTGTATTAATTAAAGATTAAAAAATTAAAATAATTTTTTATTAATAACAACTTACTAAGTTAAGTAAATTCTAATGAAAATTAATCAAGCAATTTAGAGTTGTAGTTTTTTTTGATCGATCAGGAATCATTCGTAAAGTTTCAATATGCTTTCAGGATGCCTTCAATGTGTGATTAGTGTACATTTTTCATTTTTAAGCTACATATTTATACTTTTCTAATTCTAATAAAATTTTCTCGATCTCCAAACAATGAGGATCAATTGAAAAATAATGGTTAAATAATTATTATTTTTTTAAAAAATTAATACATGTCTAAATATTACCTCTTTTATTTGTAATTTTGCTGTGGAAAATAAAAATTGGAAAGCAATTATTAATTACTTAGTCCCTAAATTTCTGCAGCCTTGTATCCAAGCAAATAATCTCACCGGCCGATGTATCCAAAAATTCATTTGTATGTGCGAGTAAATCCATTCCAATTTTCTTCTTCCACTTTGATCATGTTTTTTGGTGACATTCTCCTTGGTAGTTGCTTAAATGACCAAACTCCATCTTTACTTCGCAGACCATATTCTACCAATTTCCTATCAAAACTAGGCATTTCATGAGTAATGCTAGAGATATATATATAAATAAGTTTACTAACATATATGCCAAGTATTATGTATTAATATTTTATTGGGTAACATGTTAATACTATTTGGTTATGGAAAATAACATTTGGAAATGTGAATTGTGCAAATAAATATTTTACATAAATAATATGGACATTGTTTTAAAGAAGCTGTTTATCTCCAATACTAATTAACGTCTAGAATAATGAATGCCAAACTGATGTAGTTTAGACATTATCAATGTGAATATTTACATCTAAATACTATGTTAAACATTGCAAAGTTTTCTAAATTTTTTTTTCATTAAAATGTCATTTTAAAAAAAAGTCTTTAAAATGTATAATTAATTAATTGCCTTAAATAGTTTTTACACATTATATAGAGGAGAATAATTTTAAAATTAACTGTATATTTATGTCTAGATTTAAACATGTCAATTTTTATACCATATAGAAAACATTCACCATTGAAGATGCCTTAAATGAATTTTTATGAAGATAAGTGTAACTAAATATAAATTAATCAAATATTGATTGACACATAAGACTTATAGTATTCATCATTAGAAATAATGATATAAATTTTAATGCCACATAGGCTTAGTGTTAACCATGTAAATTTGTCATCTAATTTTAAGCAATGTAAATTTTTTTTGTCAAACAGAGCCCAATCCACATTTACTATTGAAAATACTCTAAGTGAATTATTGAAAAGATATATAACTATACATAATTAAGCCAATGAAATATTGATTAGGAGTGACAATTTGAGTTGGACATGATAACCTAACTTGAAAACGATTCGCTAAAAGTACACTGTTTGAAATAAACTTAATTGATAATGTGTAATTTAAAAAAAAAAATTAAATCTAATTAAAATTAACCCTAATTAAAATAAAACTACCAAATATAAAAAAAAAAGAGTATTTTATTGAATTAACATATCTAACAGACCCTCTAGAAGTAGATGATCAACCTGACAGCTTCTATTTTTGTTCTTGCCATATCAGCGTAACAGAGACTTTACATATAATCATTAGAAAAGTTTTTTCTCAAACACTAACTATTTATCTGATATGACAATATTTTTTCAGCAATTAACAGAACCATTGAAAATGCTCCGAGACTAGTATGCATTATGGTAAATTTATTTTATTTTTTATTTATTTGAAAAGTATTAGTGTTTGTTTTAGTTGAAGTAAAAATTGTAGTGTATAAGAATCATCTGTAATAAATGATTTTTACTAGCATAATGAACTTCCGATATTTGTCTATTATTATATAAAATAAAAAGAGTAGTTATTATAAAGTCGTCCGTTTACAGATTTTTTTTTTTTTTGTGTGTGAAGTTATTCGTATTCAAATTTTAACGGCACCGTTTTGGCTGGCATTGGAACCCGCAACTCCAAGAGAAAGAAGACAGACAAGAAAGCAAGAAACCAGAGACTACAATTAAACATATGAATACAAACAAGAAAGCAGCAGTTTCATGAATGCAGAAAACAGAAGCAGAGAGCACAAGCATCTGCATGATTTTTGTTACGTGGAAGCACAAACACAACCTTCGAACCAAGCTTAGCCACCAAAACAATAATTCCAAAACCACATTTGTACCACCTCATCTTCTTCCATCCACCACGTCCCCAACATGCAATGGTCAAAAACAACCTTAAATAGCCACCACCCCCACAACTGTTTTCCTCACCCAACAGCAATATCAAATAATCAAAATCCATATCTATAGCCCTGAGAGTACTGTTCAACAACAATGGCAAAGCTCTTGATCCTCGCAATCACTTTGGCTCTGGTCCTTCTCGTCGCCAACACCTCCGCCTACCGCACCACCATCACCACCGTCGAGGTCGACGACTCCACTGTATCCCGGCCGTCCCAGCAATGCCAGAGGGAGATCGAGAGGCAGGACCTCAACAACTGCGAGCAGTACATCAGGCAGCAGTTGAGGAACCAACAGCAGCAACACCATCAGCAGCAGCAGCGCCAACAGCAGCAGCAGCAATGCTGCCAGGATCTGCAGAACCTTGAAGACCAATGCCAGTGCGAAGCACTCGAACAGATATTCCAGCAGGAGAAACAGCAAGTACAGCGACAGGGACAGGGACAGGGGAGGAGCCAGCAGCTTCAGCAGGTGGCTCAGCAGCTTCAGAACTTGCCTCAGAGATGCCAAACTGGTTCCCAACGCTGCCAGATTCAGGCTTCGGTCCTCATGTTCTAGATATGCATGCTTAGCTACCTACCAGTCAATAATAAAAACTAAGTTTTCACGGTTTGGGAGACTAGTGTCCTCCCAAAGCTCATGTACGTTATCCAGAGCACCTTCTACTGGGTGCTTTTTTCCTATTGCAGCGTACCTATGAGATCTAAATAAAATGACTACTCTTTTTTGTATCGCACACATGTTACTAATAGCCCATAATAACACACCATTGCTACTTCGCCATTAAGTTTACTTAATCTAGAAGGAGGGTTTGCATCTTCTAACACTCCCCCTCAAACTCGACTTCGCATGCCAATCATTTCTCTCAATCTATGGAATACTTCTTTGCTCAATGGTTTTGCAAAGATATCTGCTAATTGTTCTTCCGTTATGCAGTACACCAATTCTACAACTTTGTTCTTCACTTGCTCCTGAATAAAATGATATTTTATGTACTTGCTACGGCTGTGTGACACCGGATTCTTTGCAAGTGATATAGCAGATTTGTTGTCGACATATATTGTAGTCGACTCTTCTTGTGCGAGATTTAACTCACTCAATATATACCTTAACCACATCGCTTGACATGAGCATGCTGTTGCTGCTAAATATTCGGCTTCACATGTTGAAAGTGCAACTGTTTATTGCTTCTTTGACGACCATGAAGATATTGCTAATCCAATATGAAAAGCATATCCGGAAGTGCTTTTCCCATCATCTAAGTCTCCACCAAAATCACTATCTGAATAACCGATTAATTTTGGATTTTGAGCGTGTGTAAAAAATAGACATTGGTTAAATGTACCTTTAATATATCTCAAAATCTTTTTTGCTGCATCAAAGTGATCTTGTTTTGGCTTCTCCATATATCTGCTGACCAGCCCAACTGTGTACATAATAGATGGTCATGTGTAAGTCAAATATCTCAAGCTCCCGATTAGACTTTCGAACACTGTCGGATCTACCGACTTTCGATCTAAATCTTTTCTCAACTTTATGCTTGCTTCAGCTTGCGTGGATATTGGCTTGCAATCTTTCATTCTAAACCTTTCCAAGATTTCGTTTGCATACTTCATTTTAGAAATGAAAAATCCTTCTTCTGTCTGCTTCACTTCCACTCCAAGAAAGTAAGACATTTTACCAATATCTATCATCTCAAATTCTTTAATCATAGCTTTCTTGAAATCATTAAACATACATGTATTGTCTCCTGTGAAAATAATATCGACCACGTATAAGCACAAGATCATGATATCTCCAACGTGATTTTTTTTCGTGTACAATGCATGTTCGTATAGACTTTTTGCGAACCCGTTCTTTTGAAAGTATTCATCTATCCTTGTATTCCAAGCCCTTGGAGCTTGCTTCAACCTGTACAAGGCTTTTTTCAGCCAATAGACTTTATTTTCTTTACCTTTCTTGATATATCGAGGTGGTTGCTCGATAACTTCTTCCTCTAAGTAGCCATTAAAAGCTAATTTAATGGCTATACAGACTATACACCCACTTAACTCCAATTGCTTTGTGTCCTTTTGGAAGACTGGTTAATTTCCATGTATCATTTCTTTGTATTGCACCAATCTCTTCATTCATTGCATTCTCCCACTTTTCGTCTCCAGCCATTAGGCAAAACAACGAATGGTCAAATAGGTGCTCCCCTTGAACTGGTTCTGTAGCATCGTTGAGATCATTTAGTTTCCTTCTCTTAATAGGTGCTCCCCCTGAACTGGTTCTGCTACTGCTTGACGTCGATGGTGTCGATACAGGTGTTGTTGGTGTAGGGCTTTGTGGAGGAGACTGATCATCACCTTGTTGTCCTTGCGTGTCTGAATCATCATTGTCATCATCGTAAAAAAATATTCCTTGAATATTCTTTTCTTCTCTACTCCATATCTAGTAATCTGCTTCAACGAACTCAACATCTTTTAAGATAGTCACCTTCTTGGTCAAGAGGTTGTACAGTTTATATGCTTTACTCCTTTTGTCATAGCCAATGAAAATACATTTTCCCCCTTTGTCGTCTAGCTTTTTTCTTTTTTGGTCAGGAATATGGGCATAAGTAATACACCCAAATATTATAAGATGTCCAACGGTTGGTTTGCATCCACTCCATGCTTCATTAGGTGTTTTGAATTTTACGCTCTTTGTCGGACATCGATTCAACAAATAAACTGCACATACAACTGCTTCAGCCCATAAATTCTTCGACATGTATTTTTCTTTCAACATGTTCCTCGCCATATCAAGAATTGTGCGATTCTTTCTCTCGGCGACACCATTTTGTTGTGGCATATATCTCGTTGTCAGCTGATGAATGATTCCATGCTCTTTACAAAAAATTTCGAACAACTTTGAGGTGTACTCACCTCCTTTGTCAGATCTGAGTATCTTCAGATACTGTTTACTTTGCTTTTCTACCCTTGCCTTGAACTCCTTGAATATATCAAGGGCTTCAAATTTTTCTTTCAAAATGTACATTCAACTTTTCTACTAAAATCATCAATAAAAGTTAGGTAGTACCTGTTTCCACCGGCTGATGGTACTTCGAACGGACCAGCTATGTTTGTGTGGACGAGCTCCAATGGCCTTTTGGCTCTCCATGATCTTCCACTTTCAAACTTTTTCCTGTGTTGTTTTCCTTTTATGCAAGCTTCACATAGTTGCTTTGGTTGATCAATTTTCGGCAGCCCATTTACCATCTTTGCTTTTGATAATAATTTGAGGCCGGTAAATCCAAGATGACGGAATCTTAAATGCCACAACCAGGAATCATCTTTAATAACCGACTTCATGCACCTTGTCAATTCTGTTTGTATATCAAGTGTAAAAAGACGATTCTTTGTCATCTCCACCTCTGCTATCAATTCTCCATCTTTATTTATGATAGTAAGATATTGATTCTTCATTTGTATATTGTACTCCTTTTCTAGAAGTTGACCAAGGCTGATGATGTTGCTTTTCAAAGCAGGAACATAATAGACATCGTGAATATATTTATTTTCTCCATCTTTTAAGGTAACCATCAGTTTACCTTTGTTTTTTGCTAGAGTCTTTGTTGAGTCTCCAAACGTAACTTCTCCTATAATTTTCTCGTTCAAATCTGTAAACAATTCTTTACGACTGCACATATAGTTGTTGGCACCCGTGTCAAGATACCAAACATTATTACTGCTTCTGTCTCCTCCTCTATATGTGAGAAGTATGGCAACTAGGAGTGGACAAAAACTGGCCGAACCGGCCGAAGTCGGTCTGGTTTTTTCGATTATAAACAAAAAACCGGTCCGGTTTGGTTGAAGTTTAATTGGAAACCGAGATGTCTGGTTTGGCGACCGATTTTCATTAAATTTTTTGCCGAACCGGACCGGTCTAATTCTAATACCTAGGATTTGGACACCTCATCTTTGAGATTAAATCTCACCCGTTGATTTTCACTTACCCTCTCAGCTCTCTCCAATCTTAGTCGACAACACTTCAGCTCAACAGTCCCTCTGGTGCCGGCCCTAGCTCCCGAAGCAGACTCCACCACCTCGACCGCGGCGACAACAAGCTCAGCTGCGAACTACGACGACGGCTACCCCGGCGACAAGCACAACCGAGTCTCCGATGAGTAACCTTTCTTCTTCATCATCTATTCTTTTTGCTGAAATGTTCATCTGAAATATTTATTTTCTTTTGTGTTTCATCTAAAATGCTGAAATCTATTGTTCATTTGTATCTATTACATGTTTTCTCCATACTCCATAGCTTTTAGTTTTTCATTTTAACCGACCGAAACTCATCTCTCTCTCGCTCTCTCTTTAATCATTTCAGTATAAATAATACCCCTAATGCCGGTATTATAAATTTGGAAAGCAATAGCAACTCCATGGTATTAACTAAAACTAAATAAATGCATATATGAGTCTACCTTAATGCATATATGCCGGTATTACTTATTAACTGAAACTAAATAAATGCATATATGCCAGTATTACTTAATTTTTTTTGTCATTATGTTGTTTGACTGTTAATGGGGGTGTTATTATGCACTTTGCACATTATCAATTTACCAAAGAATGGTATTCTTGTTAGGCCGTGTGTTATAGTTGATTGTTGGATTGGTTTTTGCTTATTATTACCGATTGGTTTTGTCTAATCGACTTTTTTTTTTTTTTGTTTCTTCTCCAGCTGTGTTGAATCCGTTGATTGAGTTGCAGAAGTGAAGACTATAATTTGCAAATATCCGGTAAGTATTTTTCCTTTTAGATAGAATTTATTTTTTGCAAAGAATTGTAGTGAAGTTAGGATATGAGATTGTTTGCTGCGGAGTTGTTTGATGTTTGTGTGTGGTTGCTGCGAAGTTGGGGGTTTGACATTGAGATCATGGTGGTGCAAAGTTGGTTATGTTGCAAAGAATTTATTTTTTGTTATTTGTTTTATTGTTAATGAATTTGTTTGTCATTGTGGTTATGTTGGTGTGAAATTGTGTGTGGTTATGTTGCTGCGAAATTGTGGTTAATGAATTTGTTTTATTGTTATTTGTTTGTTTGTCAAGTTGTTATGAAATATATAATCAATCATATAAGGTATAAATTTTTTATAAGTTATAAGCATGTTTTTGGAAATACAACTTATATTCTTGTTGAGTTGTTTCTGTTTTTATTTTATTTTTTATAATAGTCTATGCAAGGAGTAGGCAAAAAATTATTTGGACAACATATCCAATTTTTGGATGTGTTCTCAATACTATTCATGCTTAGTTTGACTTGTTGGATGTGTTTTTAATTTTTTTGGTGAATATGTTTGATTGTTTTCAAATAGGATGGAAGAAGATTATTTAGATGAAATGAATGAAGCAGAAGAGTTTTTTGATGGGCATATTGACAGGACCCAACCCACCTGGATCTTGCCTGCATGACTTAATATTACTATTAAGCCATTAAGCAGTCGTTTAAGTCCGTCAAGCCGTTAATCAAAACGATAAGAACCAACAGACCGAAAGATTTTTTCTAATGCCAGAAATTTTATTAGAAATTTCAGCAGCATTTCGTCTGTTTTCTAACATCCTCAAAATACAAATAATTACAAACCTGCAAGGAAAATCATTTCTATACAGTGTTCACTCTACCAGCACTAGGGGTGGGCGCGGTTTGGTTTGGTCTGGTTTTTTATAAAAATTCAGACCAAACCATAAATGGCGGTTTAGCTTAACAACAAACCAAACCAAACCATTAGGACCATTCAAACCAAACCAAACCAAACCATTCATAAACGGTTTGGTTTAACGGTTTAGACTGCGACATTTAATTTTACAGCCCAAAATAACTACAAGACTAAAATTTAATTTTGTAGTTCAAAATTTAAACTAATTTTAATACTACAATATTAAATTCAAATTAAAAATATTACAATTCAAAATCTAAATTAAAACAAAGTATTACAATCCAAACTAAAAATTAAAAATATATATTAGTTATATATATTATTAATAATAAAAAATATTATAAATGTATATAATATTAAGTGCGGTTTGCGGTTTGGTCTGGTCCAAAAATTATCCAAACCGCAAACCAAACCATTAATAACGGTTTTTTAACATAGTAAACCAAACCAAACCATTTTCTTCTACAAACCAAACCGAACCAAAAGCAACGGTTTGGTTCGGTTTGAACGGTTTGGTTCGGTTTTGCCCACCCCTAACCAGCACACATATCCAAATCAAATAAAACTACGCCTCGGTAATTAACTCAACACTCAAACAAATATATTGTTTAAGTAAAGTGTAGCTGGACTCAGTGTAAAACTGAGCTGCCTACATACCCCTTTTAATATGGATCAAGCTACTTATAGTTCCCACAGCATATTTGCACTGAACATGCCACTGCCAGTCATATCAACACATTCAACATATAATTCTCATTTGTCATCTCTTAACCACTTTTAACCTCGTCAAAGCTTTTTTTTAAAGTAAATTTAGCAAGATAAAACTCATAGCTTGGCAGCATAATTCCTTACCCAAGCTTGCAGCACCCCTGCTTGGCGGCATAATTCCTCGCCCAAGTAGTTCTTAACCACACAATCATATCAATATAAACATTCACAAACCAAGATTCACAACAATTATTTCCACATAATCATTCATAAACCAAAAATCCACATACGCAATTAAATTAGTTTTCAAACTGTCAAACAACAATACAGCTAAACTCAAACCACAATTCCCCCAGCAATTATTTAAAATTCACAGTAAAATAATCACATAATATATATATTCTGTAATCGTTATCTATAACCTCGAAATTCAATCACCAAATCAAATCCTATAGTCTCAGCATACCAATTCATTCTAAAGTAATCACCAAAACATATATACATACATATTTATATCACCAATCATCAACAATTCCTATTTTAACAGTTATTGACAACATAGCTCAAAATTAAATAAATTCCAAATACATATGCAAATTATATATCAAAACGAAGCTTGAAGAGAATAGAATACAACCATGAATTTACTTCGTCCAACCGCTGCCGGTGGTGGCAGGAAAATGGCCAAGAAGTTGCAGCTGAACACCCTCCATTCGTACTGTCCACATGAACGAGATTTGGGACGAACGGATGCCGGAATCAGCCTCAGGAGGTCCAAAAGAGGGGGAAAGGATCGGCCCCGCAACCGAAAATTGCTGGGATCCGATGACCAGAGAAGAAACGGGTTTGCCGGCTTCCTCGTCGTTTCCGGCAATCCACCACAATTCAAGGCCAGAGCTCGGTGGAGAAAGGTGGAGGAGGACCCGGGCCATCGTTTCCGAGCAGTGGGTCAGCCAATTTTCGCCGGAAATCCGACGATTGCAACCAAAGGTGCTACCGGGTTTCCTTTGATCTCCGGCGATCTAGGCTTCTCCACGGCGAGTCACCGGAACCATCGGAGAGGGGAGGTTGCAAGCTTCATTTTCTAAGTAGTTTTTGGCCTAATATGGCCGGAAAATCATCATTGCCGGCGAGGGAGGCAACTGTGCCTCACGGGGGGGAAAAGGAATGGGGGTGGTTTTGGGCTTCCTCCCTCAAACCAGAAGCTTCTGTAAAATTAAAAGATGCAGGTGAGGGCAAATTAGTCATTTCACGCTCCTTAAAGCCAGCCTAGCAAAATTTGCACTATTTCAGCCACAACTTCTCGGTTTTAGCTCAAAATCGAGTGTACTACTAATCTACGAACTCGTATCGACTAGCTCTATGCAACGATACCACAGTCAAAACCATAACACGCTCACACAAAAAGTCAACCCTGAGCCTCTCACGGTTAAACTGGTCAAACTTGAAAATTTTACTATATTTTCTGGGTACGGGATGTTACACATATTCAAGTTTAGTCATTAGATGAAGTGTCTAAAAAAATGATAAGAAATGTTCTAGTTCTAATAGGAAATCATTTGTTTGGAAACATTTTGAAGACATTGAATCTAGTGATCCAAATAATCCTAGATGTAAATGTAAGCATTGTGGTATAGATTATGCATGTGGATTGAAAAAGAATGGAACTAGTACATTAAGGAACCATTTGTTGAACCAATGCAAGAAAAGCCCTTTGAGGATATATGATAAAAGACAAAAAGTGTTGTCTTTTGAAAAGTCCCAATTAGGTGTGGGTGGAAATATCAATTTGGTTGCTACTAATGCATTTAGTAAAGATGCATGAGGAAAGCTTGTGATGAAATGATTGTCATTGAATAGAATATTAAGGAATTGGAAGGAAAGTGTATTGGATGGTGAGTTTCTTCATGTTCGTTGTACTGCACATATTATTAATTTGATTGTTGGATTTGGGTTGAAAGAGATCCAAAACAGCATTGCTGGAATTCGCAATGCTGTTAGGTATGTTAGGTCTTCTCCTTCAATGTTACATATTTTTCAAGAGTGTGTAGGAAATGAGAAGATTGAATACAAATGCAATGTGGTGTTAGATGTGCCTACTAGGTGGAATTCAACATATTTGATGTTGAATTCAGCTTTGAACTTCCAAGGAGCTTTTGAAAGGATGGAAAGTGAGGATAAATTGTATCCGACATACTTCAAAGATCATGAAAATGGACATAAAAGGATTGGTCCACCTAGAAGTAAAGATTGGGAGAATGCATGGGTGTTTGTAAAATTTTTGAAAAGTTTTTATGATGTTACTTTGAAAGTGAGTTTTTCTTTAAGTGTCACTTCCGCTATGTGTTTTCATGAGATTAGTTTCATGTACACCGATCTTATTAAATGGAGTAAAAGTGAAAACGTGATGATGGCGGAAATAGCTTCTCAAATGTTGAAAAAGTTTGATAAATATTGGGGAACACTTGGAGATGTTAACAAGATGTTGGTTATTGGAGTTGTGCTTGATCCATGCTACAAGTTTCTTTGATCTATGAAGATGCTTATGAGTTTGAGAAGGTACAATCTTTAACTAAGGATCTCAAATACATTTTTTATCGCTTGTTTGAGTACTATAAGATGAGTGGTACTAGACCTAGTGATATATCAAGATCAACAATGTCCAATGAAGTGAGATCATTAGCACAACAAAGTGTGGTGATAGAGGAGGATGGTGAGGATGATAATCGGAGATTGAGAAGTCTAAAGTTTCAAAGGATGCAAGTAGAAAAAAATGTTATGGAATTAAAATGTGAAGTGGATCAATATTTGTTGGATCCATTAGAGGATTCTTTGAATTCTAATTTTGACATTTTATCTTGGTGGAAACTTAATTGGACAAAATATCCAATTTTGTCCAAAATTGCAAGAGATGTATATGCAATTCCAGTTTCTACCGTTGCATCCGAATCCACATTTATTACCGGAGGTTGTGTTCTTGATAAATACCAGAGCTCATTGGGAACAAAGATGGTGGAGGCTTTGGTTTGTTCACACAATTGGTTACAAGTCATTCCAGTTCGTGTAGATCATCGCGTAGACATGCCAATGGATGATTTGTTATATTATGATAGCATTGAATTGGGTAATATTATTTCCATATCTTGTTTCACTTTTTGATATTTTTTTAGCTTCCTGTAATTTTAACTTGTATTAATTGTTTTTTGTTTAGGAGAGGCTTGTGTACTACCACCAACAAATGATACTCTACCACCATTACTTCCAAGGAGACCACCATGAACAACAATGCTCAACATTTAAAAATTGTTTTTGCTTTAGTGATAATTTATTTTTATTTTGGATTGTTCTTAAATTAAGTTTTATATTTGGATGTTATTTTAATTTAGTATAAGTTTGTTTTTTTTGAACAATATTTTATTTAAGTTTTGATTGATTTTTATTTAAGTTCTTATGTGGATTGTGTTTTATATTTTGATAAATTTTCTTTAAGTTATTATGTTTGCTTTGGATTTTTTAGTTTATAATTTTATTTTGTTGAATATTTATACTATGTTATATATATATATATATATATATTTTTTTTGGTAGATAAAAATGCATTGAGTAGACAAAAAACCCCAAAACCAAGGGCACAAAAACACCTCGCAAACTATTCAAGCCTAGGCTCCTCAGAAGTAGCGTGTATGGCCAGAATAGGAGGGATATAGTCTCTATTGTTCTTATCAAAATAAAAATTACAAGTATGAATGAAAGCATATTTGGCTGATAAGTCAGCTAGCTTGTTTGAAGATGACTGCCATTTAATTTTCCAATTCTTCTATGCAAACCATTGTCTGATTTCCAGAGTCTCATATCTAGTGCTCCATCCTCTCATTATATTTGTAATTTTGTATTTTATTTTAAATATATAGTAGTAAACTAAATTTTTAAAATTAGATTAAATAAATAATGGGCTGGTTTAGATTAAAAAAAATTATAATTGAAAAACTGTTAATGGGCTGGACTAAGTAAAAAAAGAAAAATTGTAGTGGGCTGACTGATTGGCCCAATACCAGTAAAGTCCAAACCGGCCGAATCGCCCAAAAACCAACCGAACCGCCAGTTCGGTTTTTTTTTTTTTGGTTTTTTTTGCAATTGGCCGGTTCACTCGGTTTTGATAGTTTATAAAACCAATCTGGACAGTTCGATTTTAAAATCAATCAAAAACCGATCGAAAAACCGACCGCCCACCCCTAATGGCAACGTCATCTTTCTTGTCTTTTGCTGCTGCAAAATGACTTCTTTCTCTCACCTCTGAAGCTAATTTGCACTCATAACTGTAATGACCATACTTGTTGCAATTATAACACTGCACTAGTGATTTACCTCCTTGTTGTTGAAATCTACCTCTACCTACATCTCTAAATCCTCTACCATGACCATATGTTGGATAGCCTTCATTTGTTTGTCCTTTTCCAAAAAATTGTGTACCATGTCCACCTTGGTTCTTCCATCAGCCACGTCCACGTTGATAGCCACCTTGAACTCCTCTTTCTTTTATGTAGCTACTGCTAGCATGATTTTCACCAACCGATAATTTGTTTTGTCAAACTTCCTCCAAATTGCCAGTATTTTCATTCTGGATCATTCTCTGCTCATGAGCTTGAAGAGAACCCATGAGCTCATCAATCAAAAGTTCCGAAAGGTCTTTTGATTCTTCAATGGCAGTGACAAGTGACAACATAATCAAATTTGCGTATTAATGAACACAAAAGCTTTTCCATCACTTGGACATCGTCTAGAGTTTCGCCATTTCTTTCATCTCATTAGCCACCGTTTTCAAACGAGCGACGTAGTCATTGATATTTTTTGAGCTTTGCATTTTTAGCGTCTTGAACTCAGCTCTTAGGGATTGAAGATGTACCTTTTTAGCTTTTTCAACTCCATGGAGAGATTTCTACAAGATCTCCCACGCTTCCTTCGACGTCTTCGCATATGAGATTTTTTCAAAGGTTGATTCGTCAACACCTTGAAAAATTAAAAACAAGGCCTTTTTGTCTCTTTTTCAATTTTCTTTCAATGTCCTTTTTTTCAGCATCTAATAGAGCTACTTCAATAGCCGCATTTGCAGGTTCGGCATATCCATCTTCTACAATATCCCATAGATCATGAAAACCAAGCATAACCTTCCTTTGGATGCTCCAGTTCCCATAATTTGTCTTTGTCAATTTTGGCACTTGGGGTTGAATTAGGTTGGCTATCTCTTCATTGTTTCACGTACAAATGAGCTTTAGCTCTGATACCATTTGTTGGAAGCTTGATGGGCTCACAAAATAGAAATTGAATCACTAAATATATATTGATAATAAAATTTGATACAAGAACAATCTCACACACCAAACTATTACAATAGTTTTTCCCTCTCACAATAAAAACAAAGTGTTACAACACACTCTTTTCTCTCACAATGAGCAATTGCTCTTTTTTTTTTTTATTTTTTTTTTCAACAACTCTATCTATGAACATGAAGACATATATATATGTATATGTATATATAGGCTCAGGAACCGACTTCAACACTTCTATTGCATATTTTTTTTGACCATTTGACTAGTCAACTGCTTATTTATGAAGTGTTTAATTTACAACCATCATGACTTTTTTTCCACCCATGTCAAAGTTACTTCATCATGAAGTATTTTAATAACAACCACAAATTTAACTTCCTTTTATTGACCAATCAAAATATACTCATTCAGTGTGAAGCTTTGTATTCCACACATGTTAATAATAACCCATAATAGCACACCATAGCTACTTAGCCATTAAGTTTACTTAATCTATAAGGAGGGTTTGCATCTTCTAACATATTTTAATTTACAATAATATCTAATTTGGTGATAGAGAAAGTTCAAATATATATGTTGGTTAAATTTCTAAATATACGTTATTTTTCAGTGTGCTAGAGTGCATTTCAAATCTATAAAAGTTCAAACAACAAATAAATATGCCAAATGAATTAAAATTATTTAAACAACTGCATTAATTAAAGATAAAATAAATTAAAATAATTTTTTTAATTTATAACAACTTACTAACTTAAATAAATTATAATGAGAATTAATTAAGCAATTTAGAGTTGTAGTTCTGTGTTGATTCATCGGGAATCCTTTGCAATGTTTGTGAAATTTCAATATGCTTTCAGGATGCTTTCAATGTGTGAACAATTTCCAGTTCTAAGCTACCCAAATATACTTCTCTAATTCTAATAAATTTTCCTTGATTTCCAAACAATGAGGATCAATTACCATTTTTCAAAATAATGGTTAAATAGTTATTAATTTTCTTTAAACATTTAATACATTGTTCAATTATTGTCCCTCTTTGCTTTATAATTTTGTTGTGGAAAATAAAAATTGGAAAGCAATTATTAATTACTTAGTCCCCAAGTTTCTGTAGCCTTGTATCCAAGCAAAACATCTCACCAATGTATCCAAAAATTCACTTGTATGTGCGAGTAAATCCATCCACAATTTTCTTCTTCCAATTTGAGCATGATTTTTGATGACATTCTCTTTGGTGGTTGCTTAAATGACCAAACTCCTTCTTTATTTGGTAGATGATATTCCACCAATTTTCTATCGCATTTCATGAGTAATGCTAGAGATATAAATAAGTTTAGTAACATATATATTAAGTATTATGTGTTAGTATTTTAGTGGTTAACATGTTAATATTATTTAGTTATGAAAAGAAATATTTTTAATGGAAATGTAGATTGTGCAAATAAACATTTTACATAAATAATATGGACATTGTTTTAAAAAAACTGCTTAATTATCTCCAATACTAATTAACGTCTAGAATAATAAATGTTAAATTGATATAATTTAAATATTGCAAATGTAATATCTACATCTTAATACTCTGTTAAACATTGGAAAATTTTTTAAAAAGAAAATTTTCATTAAAATGCCATTTTTAAAGAAAAAAACAAAGTCTTTAAAATGCATAAATAATTAATCGCCGCAAATAGTTTTTATACATTATAATTAGAGAATATTTTTAGTTTTAACTGTATATTTATATGTAAATTTGTGATCTAGTTTTAAGCAATGTCAATTTTTATGTCAAATAAAGCGCAATCCACATTTATCATTGTTAATGCTCTAAGTGAATTATTGAAAAGATATATAACTAGACATAATCAAGCCAATGAAATATTGATTAGGAGTGACAATTTGAGTTGGACTGTTATAATCTAACTTGAAAATGATTTGCTAAAAG